>JASDQU010751259.1:57409-71876 GCA_032191745.1 Picea mariana | reverse complement strand
ACATTATAGAAGGAACTAAGATTGAATGTCTGTAACAGAAAATACATATATGTATGGATTTTTTCTTATATTATATAAGTAATAAATTGTTCCAACAGACATGTAACTACAACTGTATAAATGAAATACCAAATAGAGAATCTGAAACCTCTCAATAAAATATTTTGTAGCTCAAAGATTTATTTATCTATATAGTGTAAATGAAATCAAATAATGTATCCATGTACATATGGTCATATGGTTACACACCTGTAGGTGAGTGAATATACAAAAAAACTATTAAATAAATCAGAATTTCAATCATATCCATGCTAAATCGAAAATCGAAAATAAGGAAGAAAATACACTTTCATGTCCTACAATGAGGAAGATACAGAATCACAGTATTCACGAAAATATCAAAGTAAAGAAAAACAATATGGAAGACTCATATAGCATAATAGATATGATATGAATATGTCTCTACAACAGATTCGATTTACAAAATGTGGACCTTCAGAAATATATAAGTTCCTTTTTTCCATATAGTGCGTAGTGGTAAGTTCAGATGATACAGACATTCGATACTGAGTATGCAATTTAGAAAGATAGTCACAATAAATAAATTGTAAGTATAGGATGAAACCAGAATGGTGAATAACATCATCCAATAGTCTTTACATTATTGCAAATAGACAAGGGAAAGTCCTGTAGATTAATCTTCGAGGGAGTTATTACACATAGCAACCAGACCAGAAAACCAAGAATGCGATTTGGGAATGATCCTATTCCCAACAATTTCAGGGAATCGAAAGAGACTACCAAACATCTCTAAATCTAGAGTGAAACGATGTCCTTCATTGCTTGAACTCATGTAGGGTATACAAAGGGAAATAAAATACCTTTTGCACCGAAGATAGGAATGAAACATATGGAATGTTAAGCTGACGAAAACCTTGGAAATATTTAACATTTAAAATATTAGTATTTGTATGAAAGAGAGATAGAAAAAAAATATCAACAGAATGACAAATGCAGTAACTGAGTATTCTAGAGTGCCACTCAACTCATCAGTTATAGACTCATGTCCTTTACTTGTCGCTATCTGACTGGATCGACGTCTGGGTCGAGGGAGGATGGTCCAATGACAACCTGATGGGTACCCTCGCATCAACAAGGCCCATTATTAATGATACATACCAAATCCTTAAAATGAATAAAACTAATAAGAAGGAAATTTTACACAATAACCAACAGATTTAATGAAATGAAATCATTGACAGTACTAGTCTTTCTTTAGTAAATAAATGGTATAAGTCATACTATGTGAAGACATAATATAAGCCTTTCACGCAATGCCGGGACTATACCTAACTGTTGAGTTTAACCCTTTCAGAACCAAATCACAAAGCACAATTATAAATCAACAATCAATACAGAGATATCCCTTCTATTGGATCCAAATGGGTAGACCATGCTAATGATAAAAATGACTATAATATCATAGGACGTTATACACTGTAGGATACCTTTAATGGATTATTCACAAATCACAGAGGTCACATTTTAAGAACATTAGGTAGAACTATGTTGGAAATAAATGAAAAGAAAAACATCATATGTGAAGGACCTATTAAATTGATGAAATTATAGAAATAGGAATTCACTTCCTTATAAGAAAAGAAAGAAAAAATTATAGTGTATGAGGTATTACACAGTGGGACCATTCCTTTCCGAAACGAATTCTCGTACAATCTCACGAAGATTTAGTTACGAATTGCAAACACAAAGAATCACATTTTCTTGACACACCGATTGGGAAAGAACTTGCAACAGGTTTGGTATTAATTTTGTAAAAGAACTTTACTCCAGACTAAGACTATGTGTTGCCCTGGGACAGGCTTCTTATCAAAACTCTACTTACTCCAGGGGAGAGACCGTAAGGAAATAATGACTATCAGGATATGAAACCTATGAGTGATTTTACCCAAAGAAACACTGCAGGTGTAAACTCCATAATTCGGAACAAGGGTTTAGGATGATGGGACTATTCAAGAAATTAGAAGATAAACCTACAGTGAGCAGCTCATACCAAAACGGGAAGTCGATCAAGGAGGTTGCAGAAGAAAACGATAATAGTAGGGTCAAGCAAGAACAAGAAAGTTCGACATAAGGATTTTGTCACTATATTAGAGAATTCAAAACCTTGTTTCATATTCAAAATATAGGGTCAACGAAGAGCTTACCAGGGGGGGTGAAGGGCTCGTCATTCCACCAAGTAAAATTTTCCCTAAATTGACAGAATCCTTCAGCCGGAAACAATGCGCAAAGCCTTTCGCAACTTCACAATGACATAGTAAATACATTAAACCATAAAAGGAACCTTAACTACCTAGTTTTAATGTTGAAGGTATGAAGGGCGGTCTAGCCATGTGACAAGGGAAGATTTGGCATGATTGGAATGGATGAGAGGCCAGGTAAGAGTATCGTAACTCACACACAAAATATTTCCTTTAAAACGGTGGGTGCAGAGCCTTAACTTCACTCTGACAGTAGTCCACTCTTTCACATCAAAACAATCGTGAAGTAAATGAGTTCTTCCGAGACTCGATAAGTGGGAATTCGTATACCTCGACTGCCTTGTTACAATTAGTTGATTGTTTGAGGAAGGATTCATTGGAATATCGTTTAGGTTAAACCAAAGTTAATACAAGATCTCGTTTCTCCAACTCTGTTGGGTAAGGGATTGGAATATGAAAAATCTTGGATAATTTGTAAAGGGGACCCATATACACTTAGGACTATGTATATATTAATGCTAAATGCTTACCTTTAAGGCACTTCTTTTCAATTGTGTGGTGTGGATCCAACCCCATGGCTATATGTAGATATAGCATGGTAAACCAACATTCAATTTTCAAATGGATAAATTAAATAAGTAATGTGTGCAACCCATAGGAACCCATGTGTAAAGAGAGACCAGGATTGTAAGTCCTAAGTCTAGCTCATGGTATATATATTTATGTGTATAGATGTGTGGGTTGAGACTAAAGGGGAATTACTAAAACCCTTGGATATCTACCGTATAAACTTCTACATCAAGACAGATAGATAGGTATGTAAATGGCATCATGTGGTGAGACAGACTTAAGTCACATCAAAGAAGATTATGACATTAACAAATATTTCTTCCCTTAATCGACAATCATATAGAATGGTTAATTGGAGGTTAATGCTTCATAGAATTTTTTTTTAATGACATTTTTGAGGTACATTACATATGGTATCAGAGAAAAGGTTACAACACTTGGACCTTGAACAAGGCCACATTATTTACTTAACATATATTTTTTTTATGTAAAACTAATAAACCTGTATTGTTACAAACAAAAAACCCTTTTATGTTTTGTGTTAATCATGGCAGCCCAGGACGACGTAGAAATCAGAATTGATGGGAATCTTGATAAAATACCTCCTGAAGATCCAAGAAAAAATAGTGACGAAAACTCACCTACTAAAGTTCTGGAAACAATGAGGAATCTCATTGTTGAGCTACAAGTTTTTAAAGAAAACAATGAGAAATTGAAGAAGGCACAACAAGAATAGAAGGAAATAAATGAAGTATTGCTATGAAGCATAGTGACAAATAAATCCCCAAAGGATGATAACCAAGAAGAAGAGGTTAGTAAAAGGGCCTCCAAGAATTTTGGTCATGAAGAAGAAAGAGGGGATAGTTCATCTGAGGGTACACCTTCAGCTGAAGAGAAAACAAAAACAGACAGAAAAAGAAAATAGGTAGATCACCTTGAGGGAGAATTTAATAAAATCAAACCAACTACCTTTGATGGGGAATCTAGAACAGGGGAGAAAGATGAAGCATGGTTACTAGACATCAAGAAGTATTTCCATATATACAACTATTCCAGCAATATGAAAGTTATAATGGCCATCTATGATCTAAAAGGAAAAGCCAACATTTGGTGGCAAGACCTGAAATTGGCCAAGGGTCTAAAGGAAAAACAGATGGAATGGTCTGACTTTAAGAAATATTTTAAAAAATAGTACATATCTGAAAGCTACTATGAAAGGAAAACTAAAGAATTTGATGAGCTACGACTTGGTCAAATGACGATGGAGGATATGATAAACAAATTCATGGAATTACTAATGTTTGTACCTTATATCTGGGAGGACAAAGTAAAAATCCAGTGGTTCCTAAGTTGTTTACCATAGTCTTACAAGGACAGAATCGAGTTTGATAACCCCAAGTCCTTGAGTGAAGTATTCAGGAAATATCAAATGTGTTACGACCAATACAAACAATGAGAATAATTTCCCAAAGCTTGGAAGGATAAGAAACAAGACCGAATGAACCAATGGAGGAAAGGATACCAACCAGCTCCTTATCGAAACGCAGCAAAAAGATTTCCCAGAAAATATTTTCACTCCAACAATTCAAATATGCAAGGCAGCGGTAAACCAATAAATCTGGGAACAAAAACGTTTGGGGACATTCCCCACAAACCATTAAAGTGTTGGGAATGTGGAGAACCTCATCTAAGGAGGAACTGTCCACATTTAAATTCAACAAATAGAACTGTTGTTCATAATTTGCAGGAAGCCTCGACGGTGGGTGATGTGAGCAGAAGTTAGCATCGGATAAATGCAGCCGTGGATGGCCGACAAGCTGACCACTAGTCCTCTGTGGTGGAAATCAAAGGTAAAATCAATAACACTCGAATATTTGTTTTAATTGATCTTGGAGATATGTTAATTTATATCACTCCTGGTGTAGTAGAGTCAAATAAACTTAAGAAAATGAGACATGCAAAATCATGGTTGGTACAACTAGAAACAAGAACTAAAAGGAAAGTGGTTGAGTTTATTTATGATTATGAGTTCGGTTTAGGTGGTCAAAACATAAAGACAAATCTTAACATTCTACCACTAGGAACTTACGTTGTAATTATCGAAATGGATCGGTTAGAAAGGCATAAAGCAATGCTAGATTTTTATGCAAAGACACTTAAGTACAAAGACAAAAATGACACCACTAAAACGACCCAAGGTATACAAAAACCAGTATCAGTTAGACAAGTTTCAACAATGAAATTCAAGAAATGCATGAGAAAGGGTTGTCAAGTTTACACCATCCAAGTAACAAACCTGTTAGAAAAGGAAGATAAACCCAACTTGGAAGACTTTGTTGTTCTACATGATTTTAGAGACTTCTTTGTTGATGAAATACCTAAATTAACCCCTAGAAGGGAGATAGACTTTTCTATCGACCTACTACCTGGTTCAACCCCTATCTCTAAAGAACCTTATCGAATGAGTTTGTCGGAATTGACAGAACTAAAAATGCAATTATAGGAATTATTGGATAAAGAGTATATCAGACCGAGTGTTTTACCATGGGGAGCACCAGTCCTCTTTGTGAAAAAGAAAGATGACACTCTAAGACTATGTATCTATTATAGACAATTAAACAAAATGACCATTAAGAATAAGTACCCCTTACCTACGATAAATGGCATGTTCGATCAAGTAGGTGGGGCAAAGATATTTTCGAAGTTGAATTTATGATCTGGTTATCATCAAGTTAGGATAAAAGATGAGGACATAAGCAAAACAGCTTTTCGAACAAGATATGGACATTACGAATTTGTAGTTATACCTTTCGGACTCACTAACGCACCAGCCACGTTCATGTGTTTAATGAATATTATTTTTAGTCATTACTTGGAAAAATTCGTACTGGTATTTATTGACGATATTCTGGTATATTCTAAAACATAAGAGGAACACAAAGAGCATTTAAGGATAGTTCTACAAACTTTAAGAAAGCACCAACTGTATGCTAAATTCAATAAGTGTGATTTTTATCAGAAGAAAATACAGTACCTAGGAAATGTAATAGTTTTATAAGGCATTGCAGTCGATCCTGAGAAAGTAAGAGCCATCATGGAATGGTTGGTACCGAAGGATGTAGCAGATATCTAGCCATTCATGGTAGTCATCGGATATTATCGCAGATTTATAGACGGGTTTTCTAAAATTGCTTACCCTATTACATCATTACAAAAGAAAGGGACCAAGTTTAACTGGTCACAGAAGTGTCAAGATAGTTTTAATAAGTTAAAGGAATTGTTAACAACCGCACCCATTTTAAAGGTAACAGACCCAGATAAAGACTTTATCGTCTGTGTTGATGGGAGTAAAAAAGGACTAGGTGGTGTCCTAAATCAAGAAGGACATGTTAATTGTTATGAGTCTCGAAAATTAAAGGAGCATGAGAGAAACTACGTCACTCATGACTTAGAATTGGCAGTGATAATACACACCTTAAAAATGTGGTGACACTACATAATGGGAAGAAAGTTTCTATTATTGATAGATAATAATGGTGTGAAATATTTGTTTAGTCAGTCGGACCTTAATGAAAGGCAAGCAAGATGGCTAGCCTTCTTGAGAAAATTTGACTTTGAGGTAAGACATATCAAGGGTAAGGAAAATAAATTAGTTGATTTTTGAGCATAAGAGTTCATGGGTTGTTCGAAATGAACATTAGCAGGGAAAAAAGTGATCTTGAATAGAGGATAAAGACTGCAGGGAATAACGACGAAAATTACACTAAGACTGTGGAAGAATAACAAAACACTACAAAAAAATTAAACAAAACAGAATTGAGTATTGATAAAAATGGTCTACTACGATTTAAAAATAGAATATGCATACTAGATTCGACAGAATTAAAGTTAACAGATTTGTATGAAGTGCATAAGAAGCCATATTCTAGTCATCCAGGATACCAGAAAACAATAACAACACTTAGAAAATTATTCTATTGGCCTAATATGAAGGGTGAAACAACATAATACTTAGCTAAGTGTCAATATTGTTAGCAGGTAAAAGCCAAACACGAGTATCTAGTCAGCCTATTACAACCCTTATCGGTACCGGAATGGAAATGGAAGACTATATCGCTGGAATTTATTATAGGTTTGCCTAAAACTCATAAACAGAATGATTCTATTATGGTGGTAATCAATAAACTTAGTAAGTCTTCACACTTTAGTCCTGTAAAGTCTACTTTTAAAGCTATAAACATCGTTGAAATATTCATGAAATAAATTTATAGACTACATGATATTCCTAAAATGGTGATTTCGGATAGAGACGTAAAATTTGCATCTTCTTTTTGGAAGAATTGTTTGCAGGGCTAAATACTAATTTGAATTTTAGCACGAGTTATCATCCAAAAACGGATGGACAGACTGAAAGAACAAACCAAATCATAGAAGACATGCTCTGCATGTACGTAAGAACAAAACCAAGCAAGTGGGAAGACTACCTACACTTGGTAGAATTTGCATATAACAATGGGTACCAAACTTCTGCTAAATTGAGCCCCTTCGAGGTATTGTACGACAGAAAGTGTATGACTCCAATTAGCTGGGATAACCTGGTTGACAGACTCATGGTCGAACCAGAGATGCTCCAATAAATGGAGATTACGGTAAGAAAGGTACAACAGAACTTAAAAGAGGCACATGACAGACAAAATATTTATGCGGACCAGAAAAGAAGACACTTGGAGTTCCAAGTGGGAGACCATGTTTACTTAAAGGTCAAAGCCCGGAAGAGTTCACTAAATCTAGTGAACTGTGCCAAGTTGGCACCCAGGTTTTGTGGGCCCTTCGAGACACTAGCTCGAATTGGACCCATAACATACCAACTTGCACTTCTAGCCAATCTAAAAATTCATAATGTATTTCATGTTTCTTTGTTAAAGAATTATGTTCATGGCCCTACTCATATGATCGATTGGAACTTGGTGTAGGTGGAACCAAAAGGAGAGTTCCAAGAAGAACCCTTATGTATTCTAGACCAGAGAGTAATAGCACTTCGGAATAGAGCCATCACTCAGGTAAAGGTGCAATGGAAGCACTTTAGCCTGGAGGAGGCCACTTGGGAGTTGGAGGGAGATTTATGGAAATATCATCCAATATTGTTCCAATAAAGGAACAAACACTAAGGAAAGTGTTTTATTGAAAAGGGAAAGGATGTAACATCCCCAAAAATAAATTATTTTTGAATTTGAAATTTCTTAGGAAATTTATTCCATTTTTGGTAAATTCAA
Source organism: Picea mariana (assembly GCA_032191745.1). Lineage (NCBI taxonomy): Eukaryota > Viridiplantae > Streptophyta > Pinopsida > Pinales > Pinaceae > Picea > Picea mariana. Next base: position 63,754 of record JASDQU010751259.1, on the reverse strand, counting down.
AATTGAAATTTTTTTGCCATTTATGGCAATTCCGAATTTCGAATTTGGTTAATTGTAATTAATGATTATGACTGTTGGGAAGAGATCTGATTTGCCCAACTATATACTTGACTATGACACTTGTATGAAACAAAATATTTTATAATTATTGCAAGAGGACAAATGGAACAACCATGTTGAAATCAGCTGACCATGACTCCATGAGTGGGGAAAATGTTGGAACTACCTTAGGGATGATTGTTACAAGTGGAAAAGAAGGCATTTGGCCATTGGCAGCCCCTAAAAATCAGGGATTTGGAAAGCTGCAAAAATTCCCAAGGGGAAAAAGACCTAGACATTTTTGTTTTCAGGATATATAGCATATGTGAGGAGGCGAGACGTTGCCTAGTATGCGGGGGGGAAATATTACTGATTTATTGTTGTTATGAACACTACTTACTGAGTGTGAGGAAAGGAGAAGATTGTTGAATATCAAAAGGCATTTGTTGAGGAGGAATTCCGAGTTAGCCCTCATGGATTCATGGTCAGGCTAGGGGGTGAATAGGACAAGTGATTTTGGTTGCCCTGTTCTAAGGTTGGGAGGAACGTGGTTGTTCCCTTTGTCTTCCAGCGAATGGGTTCAGATATGTTACTCTATTCCTTCTTTGTTTGAATTATTAAATAACTGATGTAATGCATCTGTAAATTCTGAATTGAAATAACAACATGGATGAAATTTGTTCGATTGTGTGAAGCTTAAAAACTGACAGAACACCTCAAATAGTTTAGTTCTGAGTGACTCTTTTCTGTTGGTTTAATTACTGTACGAATGTTATACTTTTCCTTTTGTTTGATATGTTCATTGAAAGGGTACGCATGACTAAATTCTGGAGCTATTCATTCTGCAGGCCAAATTACTATTATACGGTGGTAAAACTATAGGGTAATTTCCAGTGTACTGAAACTCCTTATGCAAAACTATCTATGTATAAATGGGACTGAAATCAAGTTCATATACATGTGTTTGTACATTCCTGTAAGTAAAACTTCAGACTTTAAGTAAATTTCAGAGTCACAACACTTATTCGAGACCTCCATTCTCGCATAGAATTGAATGAGATCTAATACAAAAATGTTATTTATTCCACGACATATATATATATATATATATATATACAGTTGGCGATCTACGCAGACATTATAGAAGGAACTAAGATTGAATGTCTATAACAAAAAACAAATATATGTATAGATCTGTTCCTATATTATATAAGTAATAAATTGTTCCAACATACATGTAACTACAACTGTATAAATGAAATACCAAATAGAGAATATGAAACCTCTCAATGAATTCATTTGCAGCTCAAAGATTTATTTATCTATACAGTGTAAATGAAATTAAATATTGTATCCATGTACATATGGTCATATGATTACAGACCTATAGGTGAGTGAATATACAGAAAACCTATTAAATAAATCATACTTTCAATCATATCCATGCTAAATCGAAAATTGAAAATAAGGAAGAAAATACACTTTAATGTCCTAAAGTGAGGAAGATACAGAATCACAGTATTCATGAAAATATCAAAGTAAAGCAAAACAATATGGAAGACTCATATAGCGTAATAGATATGATACGAATATGTTTGTACAACAGATTCGATTTACAAAATGTGGACCTTCAGAAATATATAAGTTCCTTTTTCCATAGAGTGCGTAGTTGTAAGTTCGGATGATACAGACATTGGATACTAAGTATGCAATTTAGGACGACAGTCACGATAAATAAATTGTAAGTATAGGATGAAACCATAATGGCGAACACCATCATCCAACAGTCTTTACATTATTGCAAATAGACAAGGGAAAGACCTGTAGATTAATCTTCGAGGGAGTTATTACACATAGAAACTAGACTAGAAAACCAAGAATGCAATTTGGGAATTCTCCTATTCCCAGCCATTTCAGGAAATCAAAAGAGACTACCAAACATATATAACTCTAGAGTGAAACCATGTCCTTGACTGCTTGAACTCCTGTAGGGTTTACAAAGGGAAATCGAATACCTTTTGTGCCGAAGACAGAAATGAAACATCTAAAATGTTGTGTTGACAAAAACCCTAGAAAGATTTAACATTTAAAATATTAGTATTTGTATGAAAGAGGGATATATAGAAAATATCAACAGAATGACAAATGGAGTAACTGAGTATTCTAAAGTGGCACTCAACTCATGAGTCACAGACTCATGTCCTTTACTTGTTGCTATCTGACTGGATTGACGTTTGGGCCGAGGGAGGATGGTCCAATGACAGCCTGATGGGTACCCTCGCATCAACAAGGCCCATCATTAGTGATACATACCAAATCCTTAAAAGGAATAAAAATAAGAAGAAGTAAATTTTACAAAACAACCAACAGATTTAATGAAATGAAATCATCGAGTACTAGTCTTTCTTTAATATATAAATGGTATAAGTCATACTGTGTGAAGACATAGCATAAGCCTTTCACGTAGAATTGGGACTATACCTAACTGTTGATTTTAACCCTTTCGAGACCAAATCACAAAGCACAATTATAAATCAACAATCAATACAGAGATATCCCTTCTACTAGATCCAAATGGGTAGACCACGCTAATGATAAAAACGGCTATTAGCTCATAGGACTTTATACACCGTAGGATACTTTTAATGGATTATTCAGAAATCATGGAGGTCACATTTTAAGGACACCAGGTAGAACTATGTTGGACATAAATGAAAAGAAAAACATATGTGAAGGACCTATTAAATTGATGAAATTATAGAAATAGGAATTCATTTCCTTATAAGAAAAGAAAGAAAAAATTACAATGTACAAGGTATTACATAGTGGGACCATTCCTTTCCAAAACGAATTCTCGTACAATGTCATGAAGATTTAGTTATGAATTGCAAACATAGAGAATCTCATTTTCTTGACAGACCGGTTGGGAAAGAACTTGCAACAGGTTTGGTATTAATTTTGTAAAAGAAATTTACTCTAGACTAAGACTACGTGTTTCCCTAGGACAAGCTTATTATCCAAACTTTGCTTACTCCAATGGAGAGACCATAAGGAAATAATGACTATGGGGATATGAAACCTAGGAGTGTTGTTACCCAAAGAAACATTGCAGGTGTAAACTCCATAAGTTAGAACAAGGGTTTAGGATGCCAGGACTACTCAAGAAATTAGAAGATAAACCTATAGTAGGCATCTCATACCAAAACAGGAAGCCAACCAGAGAGGTTGCAGAAGAAAACGATAATAGTAGGGTCAAGCAAGTTCGACATAAGAATTATGTCACTATATTAGAGAATTCCAAACCTCATTTCATATTATAAACACAGGGTCAATGAAGAGCTTACCAGGGGGAGGTGAAGGGCATCGTCATTCCACCAGGTAACGTTTTCCCTAAATCGACGGAATCCTTTAGCCGGAAACAATGCACAGAGCCTTTCACAACTTCACAATGACACATTAAATACATTAAACCCTAAAAGGAACCTTAACTACCCAGTTTTAATGTTGAAGGTACGAAGGAAGATCTAGCCATGTGATAAGGGCAGAGTTGGCATGACTGGAATGGATGAGGGACCAGGTAAGAGTATCGTAACTCCCACACAAAAGATTACCTTTAAAATGGTGGGTGCAGAGCCTTAACTTCCCTCTGATAGTAGTCCACTCTTTCACATCAAAACAGTCGCGAAGTAAATGAGTTCTTCTGAGACTCGACGAGTGGGAATTCGTATACCTTGACTGCCTAGTTACAGTTAGTTGATCGTTTGAGGAAGGAGTTATTGGAACATCGTTTAGGTTAATCCAAAGTTAATACAAGATCTCGTTACTCCAACTCTGTTGAGTAAGGGATTGGAATATGACAAATATCGGATAATTTGTAAAGGGGACCCATATACACTCGAGACTATGTATATATTAATGTTAAATGCATACCTTTAAGGCACGTATTTTCAACTGTGTGATGTGGATCCAACCCCATGGCTATATGTAGATATAGCATGGTAAACCAACATTCATTTTTCGAATGGATAAATTAAATAAGTATTGTGTGCAACCCATAGGAACCCCTTTGTAAAGAGAGACCAGGACTATATGTCCTAAGTATAGCTCATGGTATAGATATTTATGTGTATAGATGTGTGGGTTGGGACTAAACGAGAATTACTAAAATCCTTGGAGAATTACCATATAAACTTCTAGATCAAGCAAGATAGACAGGTATGTAAATGGCATCATGTGGTGGGACAGACTTAAGCCACGTCAAAGAAGATTATGAAATTAACAAAGATTTCTTCCCTTAATCGACAATCATATAGAATGGTTAATTGGAGATTAATGCTTCATAGAAAAAAAAAATTATGACATTTTTGAGGTACATTACAAAAGGCTTTCAAAAAAATTCACTCAATTGGTAATCTTCATCTATCAAGAATCCAGACAAGTTTGGAAAAATATCCATCATTTTATTCAAAGGTACATCATGGACGAGAGAGTGGGCCATTCATAAACACTACATTATCATGAATGTGTTATTTATTTTCCAAACATGGAGAGTGTATGCCAGATAGAGACACAATACATATTCCAGAGAATTTTTCAAGGAGGGAAATCTATAACTTGTACAAAGGATATGTTGAATGTGTTGAAGGAAAGGGCAATTTTATTACATATGCATATTTTACAAGAATATGGAAGGAACAATTCAACAATGTCTGTATTCCTAAGAAGTCAAGGATGGGGATTTGTAGTATATGTGCTACTCTTAAATCAAGAAGAGATAAATCTGAAGGGGAAAAAAGAGGTATGTATTTACTATTTTGTTTTGTTTTAATTGAATAGTTATCAACTATGAAAACATACGATCAATATTTCCATTTTATGTCATGTGCAGATTCCATAATCAAAGCACTTCAAGAACATCAGAATCAACAATCAAGTGAAAGAAAAAAGTTGTACAAACATTGGAAGAAGTGTTATGATGCTCCAAACAAATATTTAGGTATGATAATTGATGGCATGGACTAGAAGAAAACACTTCTACCACATTTTCTCCGTACACCTAAAAATTTACAGGAAGAGAATTTCATCCAGTTTCACTTGGTTGGTTGTATGGTTTTCAATGGAAAAATGTGTCCAAGATTTTACTACACAGCTCCAAGTATTCATAATGACGGAAATATGACCATCACCATAATTCATTATGTGCTCACTCATTGGTCTGGAAATCTTCCTCAAGTTCTATATCTACAATTGAACAACACTAGTCGTGAAAATAAAAATCAAATTGTGTTTGGATACCTAATCATGCTTGTTGAAATGAGAATATTTCAAAAGGTGAAAGTCAGTTTCCTTCTTGTTGGACACACTCATGATCATATTGATCAAATGTTCAGTCATTTTTCAGTATCATTGAAGAGGAAAAATGTTGGAAGTTTACCATCATTGATTGAATGTATCAAGAAAGCATACATTCCAGAGCTTGTTTTTCATATATTAGAAGAAATTGTTGACATGCGAAGATTTATTCATGGATCACATTGTGAAGAAAAATGTATTGAGCAGCTTAATGAAATTAGCTTCCAACATCAATTTTGTTTCAAAAAACTTGATGGGAAAACACTTATATGGGGAAAGCAGTATTCAACTACTACAGAATGGGGACCCTAATCAGGTTTATCATTTTTGAAGTTCATTCCATATTGTCCAATTTTTGCATCAAAGTTAATATTTTTACAATCAGTTGTTGAAATCCATAATGCATGAAGGCGTAATAGAGATGTAGATTATTTTGAATGCCTGGAAGAAATTAAAAATTCCATTAAGGATACATATGAGTACTTTGATGTTGTTGATTATGTTTGGTGGCAGTCTTTTTTCAATAGTCAAATTGATATAATTTCAAGCTCAACAAATGAAGATACAATGTTGAGGAATCTATTTCATTGGCCACAAAATATGCCAAATGAATATGAAGAAACAAATATTGTTGAAGTCCAAGAATCTCAAGGGGCTATTGAGTTTACCCAAGAAGAGGAAAGAGAAATGTATATTGATTCGCAAAGGTCATGTGCACAATGTGAAGCCATGGAAGAACTTTGCAGGGGTTCAGTACAAGATATTAAGAAGGGTATTATGATTGCATTTTTAGCATTTGAAGATCCACATGGTTATCCATTCTGGATAGGAAAGGTTATCAATATTGAGAAAGAAAATGATGATGTTATTGCAATTGAAGTGCATTGGTATGAAACAAGTACACACCCATTCAATGGTGTGTACAAGCCAGAGATGGTGCTTGAGAAACATGTC
>JASDQU010751259.1:23619-36283 GCA_032191745.1 Picea mariana | reverse complement strand
TCACTTCTGTTGATCATATATTAATAGAAATACTCTTTTCCCGTCCAATTGATATCTTGCAAATATTTGAATTATTATTCCATGGGTGTATTTGTTATGCATATTAATGGATTATGTTATTGAATTTGCTAACATCATATATTATCACCATATGATTGCTTTGCTTGGTTGTTGAGGACTAGTTGCAGGTATATTGCTTTGGGTCAAGTGCTCAATGGTGGACTTCATTGAACGTCTGGACGAGGTAGGCCTTTTATCTTATCTTTCTAGCATATTTGTTTATATAGCGTACTTGAGAATATAGTTGATTTCTGCAGTCATTTCCGTCTGTTGTGGTTTATCTTAGCCATAGAGAGATTTTCCTCGTAACACCTAGTTGAAATTAGAGCATAGGTCTAATTGGGGTATATGGGCTAAAACTAATTAATCAATCAATAAAGTGGGGATGAAGAAAAATCAAATTTAAAAAAGTAAAGGAGAAATAATTTATTAAAAATTTAATTGTTGGCTATGTGCAAAAATTTCTAATTTATAACTTAGACCAAAAAGGGGAAACTGAAATAAAAAAAGAATGTGGAACATAGAAGAGAATCTAGTCTAGAGAACTTTCTAATTTAGAGCTCAACTAAGATTTAAGAAATGAGACAATCATTAAGGGAATGTGAGGGAATAAAGGGACATCAAGGAGCATTGTTGGAACACTTTTAGGTGGGTGAGGGAAATTGGAAAATTAATTTAATTAATTAAATTCTAGTGAAACTAAGGGATTGAGTGACAAGTGTACGGGGGAGAATTTTCCTAATAAAAATTTAATAAAAAGAATTTAATGTGAATTTTCAAAACTAGTCACTAAAAGAACTCTATAAAAGAAATGACGGAGAAGGAGAATGGATCACAACTGGTATGCATAAGGCTATGCTACCGTATTTTTCTTGATTATTTTTGTTGTGGGAGTTGGGATACCAGCTTGAATAGAGAGTGGTTGCTCAACCTTATGAGGCGCGCTGAGAGCTATCTTTTCTCTGGTTGTGTGCGTGGCCCCTTTGTCGCTCGGGGGGCTCACGGGGAAGAAGAGTACCCCTAGTGTTGGATGAGAGGTATTGGTGAGGTCTCAACAATTAGAAAGCGGAGCGAGGAGGGTCTCCATTTGCCGAAGAACGTCTCCAAGCATAGTTTCGTAGGTGACGGTATTTTTGATAAGTTAAATGGTACTAGATTGATAACATGTGTATGGTTTAATTTTCACAATTTTGATGTCTCTTTGTTTTCACAATGGATCTAGTTGTAATAACGATTATAACGATTATATATGTAGTTTGATGTCGATTTATTTTGCAATGGATCTAATTGTAATAAGGATGATATATGTAATTTGATGTCACTTGATATTCGAAATGGATCTAATTGTAATAGGTTGATTATGTATATATTTTGTCGTCGCTTCTTTTCCGCAATGGATTTAATTGTGATAAGATTGATTATATATATGCATTTTCATGTAGCTCTATTCGCCATGGATTCGATAGTAATAAGATTGATTTCATAAGTATTCTAATGTCATTTATTTTCGAAACGAATGCAATCATAATCGGATGGTTTCAATATGTATTTGGATGTCGCCTTTTCTGCTTGGGTTAGTTGTAGCAGGATTGATTTTATATGTGTAATTTTATTCTCACCGTAGCTTAACCAATCTCGTTATCCTTGGATTAATTCCTTGCTCAGCTTGGTTATTTCGTTCTCTGCGTTTTTTTTTTTTCCCTTTTTCCCAGCATTGTTTCCCTCAGCGATAAACCAAGAGTACCCATGTGTTTTCATTGTTTTACTTATGCATTTATTTCTGTTCTTACCTCATGCATGGGAATGATCACACAACCGTAACCTTTATCCTCTGTGAATGGTGTTCCTCAATGATTTTCAAGCTGCCCTCCGCTCCGACCTTCCCAACCCACTTAAATGGAGTTACAATAGGGTTCTTTCTGCCGTGCATGTGAATTTATGTCACTATACTTTAATAACTAGATGAGGGATTTTCCAGTGGTCGCAGGTCCAATGCAAATAATGAATAATTAGTTTTTTTTGGGTCTTTTCGTTGTACCCACTTACTCAGATATTTTTTCGGGGAATCCCATTCATTTATAATACACAAAATCAATTATAGGTTATGTACTTACCTATTTATGGTCTTCGTGTAATAAATTTTTGTGTTCCTTCATTTACCTCTTATATGGATTTTTCCTGAGCCTTCTTAAGAGCAGATTTCCTACCCACAGTCGAAGGAACCGAAGATATATGCGGTAAACCTAGTGCCCCATTCATATTGTTTCCATTCTAACTATTGGAAAGCCATGAAATTAGTTCTCTAAGGCTGGACAGAAGACCAACCAAAAGGCGAGGGAAAGCCAGACAGAAAGATCTACGATGCTCTTCTCTAACAAAAAATTCCAGTCCATATGCTTGATAAGGATTCGTACTTGAAAAGGGTTAAAGCGGCCATACAAAACGTTAAAATGGCCTTTGTAGCAGTTTAACTACTCTGGTAAGGCGAGAGATGCTTGGGCGTTTCGCTTTTCATCTCTCGCTCATTTTTCTTTGGTCTGCGTGTTGCTCGGGCTCGTCTAGAGGATGCACCCTCACCTGTAGCGTTTCGCCCCGACTACTGAGTTTTACTCAGGAGAAATTCTTTTCCCTGAAAGCGAGTTGGCCCGGACCCTTACCCAACGAAAATCCATCCGCCTTACTTTGCATTTCCTCAGCTGGATCTGTGTTAGCATGGAGCTTTACTCCTAGCGCCTTATAACAATGAATAAATGCTTAGTTATTTCATTTAACGTAATGTACAAAGCATTGCCTGTGGCGTTCTCCTCACCAGCGAGTTGGGTGGTTGCCGGAGAAACGCCTTCCTCCTCTTCCCTTGTTTATTTAGATATTTAGGGGGATGATACCGCGCCATCCTTGATGCCTTAACAATTTTTTAACTGTCATTCCGTTCAGATTGTTGGAGCATTATCCATTACAAAGGAGCCATTTCTTTTATCCTTGGAATCGTATCTTGACACCTTTCATTGATAATATTTTACACGTTTACTTTTTATGGTTTGTTGATATGCTTGTAGCGTAATTGCGTGAGGAATGTACCTATAGATGACAACAGCCCTTTTAATTTTACTGAAACTTAAATTTTACTACCCCTACAATTTTGCCAGTTCTAAGCTTCACAAAAATAAAGAAGATGGTTAGGTTCCTCTTATAGAAGTTTTAAATAAACAGCTACCACCTTTAAACCCTACTGGTAAGGGTTTAACCTCTTAGCAATATCTTGCAAATATTAATCCTCGACATTGATGGAATTTTAGAAAGGACGCATGATTTAGCAAGAGTTAGATATTTTATAGAACCAGTGTACTTATACTTGTCAAGTTTGATCCTTTCGTGGATTCTAAATGTCATTGTTTTATGGGTTGAGTTGACTACTAAATAATAGAGACTAATTTAATTCAATTGAAATCTAGGCATGGGGGTTTAGACACAAGGTGTTAAACTAGTGTTATTCTCTCACAACCGGACCAAGATTTTTCTTAATGATTTTCTTTAAAGGTCGGCTAAGAAGAGAAGAATTAAAGAATTAATAAATACCTTTTATTAATAGTTGAAGTTAATGAATTTTAGAAATGTATTTGATGATGATTCACTATTCATTGAATAATTAATCAATTAGATGGTCTAAAATCTTGATCATAGTAAATTAATTAAAGGAAGGGTCTCACATGAGCTTCATTTCACAAGCTAGTACTTTTGTCTTTTATCGTATCTTGTCGCGTCGTTGGTCCCAACACCTTGTTAAATTAAAGTAATTGGTGTTTTTAAAAATTAGCATTGAAGCCAGTGCTCATGGATAAATTATGTTGGGTCCTCCTTAGAATCCCTTCCCTCGCATTGTGAGAGGACCCTTGAACTATTTGTTTACTTATGGTTGGGTCTTCTTAATTCTAGTACAGGACTAAACTAACCTTGAACTCTAAATTGCTTCATTTAGATAAGACCAGAACTTCTCTAACAACCCTTCTAGACACGTAAGTAGGAGGTAATTTATCTTAATGTTGATGTATTAATTATTTATCTAATTAGAACACTTGCGTGCCTTGAATTATAATGTGGACACTCGATTGATAATGATAATGATTACCCTTGCGCCATGAATAGTCAATGTTTTAGGATTGATGGTGGATGAATGGATGATCTTGATGATGTTAATTATTGTGTTATACATCTATTTGCGTGCCAGGCTTCACGATGATGATGCGCCAACATTGTGTCATATTTGATTTTTAATGCATTGTTATTATTTATTAATATATGTGATTCATGTGTCGATGATGTTGTTATTTATTATGATGTTTTAATTTCCCAACGCAGTAAAAAAAAATTACATGTTGTACATCACTTTTGTTGTTGTAACATCGGGGCTATTACATATGGTATGAGAGTGAGTTCAACCCTGTGACTATGGATCGTCACGCCTTCCACTGTATTATCCACTTGATTAATAACTTAGCGCTAATTAAAATATTAATGTGTCCATGCCACAATCATGATTGGGGAATGCGCAGAGGTTCACAACATGGTACTAAGGGCGGAGGTGCGACGCCTCCAATAGCAGTTGTGCCAGAGGGGTCCAACCCCCAAGGAGAAGGACAAGTCTTGAGCATGAGCAGATTGCCACGGGGGATGTGTTGGGTTTGACAAGGTCCTTCCAAGGAAATGTCAAAGGCCTTTACTAACTATCTGTATTAAGATAAGGCCAAGGCGCCTGTACCCCTGAGGGTCCATAATGCGCCCCATCCAATATTAGTAGAAATCATGAAAAACTTGAGAGGGTTAAGTTCCCAAGTCCACAAGTTCCACAAGTTCTTGGCCCCTTTGTTGCTCGGGGGGATAAGGGGGAAGAAGAGTACCCCTAGCATTGGTTGGGAGATACCGGTGAAGTCTCTGTGATTAGCAAGATGGAGTAAGGAGGAGCACAAGTGGTTTCTAGTCACGATCTTCATTGCTTCTGGTATTTTGATTTTGAAGTTGTTAGTGTAGCAAGATTTTATTTTGTAGATTGAATGCTTGAAATTTTATTGAAACAATTGTAATTTTTATTTTAATTTAATAATTTTGCTGAAGATTTATGAAGTGATCTTGTTAAATCTCTTTGTTTCTACCCTTTATTTAGTTCATAACTCAGAGAAAAATTTGTTTTCACTGCCAAAGTTAATCATAGTTCCTAATTTATAAATTCATATGTATGCTTCGAGATAGTTGCATTTCTGGGAATTACTTCGATTTATTAAAATTATTGAGTATGTAATTCATGGTTTGAACTTCACATTCTTATTTTCTTTCTGAAAACGAAATTGTAACTCACTGCTAATTAAATGATAGTATCAAATTAGAGTTTCCTTTGAATGTTGCCAGTCAATTTATAGTCTAATATCTTAATTGCTGCCAAGTTTTTATACAAAATGAAAATTTGAAAATCTTATGGCTGATGTGTTTTAGATGCTACTCTAATTATGAATATTTTTTTTTTTTTACAAAAATGGAATGCAAAACTAAATAACTACGTACTGTCAAATTGTTCCACATTTGAGAAACTTCGCACCTCCTTTGATCGTTTCCTTATTAAATCCCATATCCATATTATGGATATTTTTATTTGGGTTGCGTTAAACTCATTTGTACATCTAATTGAGAATTTGTGAGGACTTTAAATATTCTTGGCTTGTACATAAATTCGAGGTTGTCAATCGTTGTAAGATTATTTGCATGCTAGGATCTACTTTGGGTCACTCCATAGCCATGACACTCCTAAATTAATTCGTGACAAAATTGCTAGTTCTGGATTTGAATTGTGTAGTGTTGTTGTAGAGTTTTACCTCATCGAAGTTAAATTTGTTGGTCGCTGTCAAACCAAGTCTACACTTGGTACCAACGCCCAAAAACATATTTTCTAATACAAAAAATTTGTGGGTTAGTCTTCTTGATTTAATCCTAAATTTTCATTTAATTCATGTGTCTCTGTTTAGTCACTGGACGCCTTGAACGGTTTTCCTCTTGTTTCTTGAACCTCTGCCATTATCATATTGCAACTTCTACCTTTTTCGAAACCTTTATTTGTTGCCCAAACTCATAGAAGATTATGAATTTATTATTTAGTTATTGTTGTCAAATATTGCAACATTGTAGTTGTGGATTGTAACATCCCTCTCTTGCGCACACCTAGTGTGACTTATTCTTTGAGGACACTTGTGTGCAAGTGATCCGATTCATTGCATGATTTTCTCCTTTGCTTATGGATTCTGATGATGATATTGTGGATTATGATGTTATGTTATGTTATTTATGTATAGACAGATGCTATTGTTTGATTTCTCCTGAGTGTATAAGACTCTTTAGAGATTGAGGATGCTGATGGCATTGATGGACCTCCTTGGACTCCGGATTGATTTAGGGAGTGGACTGTATATGGTTTGAGTATTTCTATTATTGCATATGTGATATATGACTGGGTATATTATTATATTGTTTATGTATCGTTAATAGATGCAAGCTGACAATTTCTTGCTAATCAAACTCACATTAGGAGTAAAGGGGCCATGCACAACAACCAGATATGTTGAGGGAGAGGTGTGGCAGCAGCCCTGACACAACCTACTAGCATTCCCTCAGTGGCTCGAACTATAGGTTAACGATTACCTAGTTCAAGATATGCACGATGCCGTGAGGGAAGTCTGAGACAATCACTCACGGAGATTATAAGGGGCACGCAATAAGGCAGGGTACTTATTCCTTAGAGTCCCTTAGTCTCCCACAAGGTCGTTTGATGAAGTATTGACTCGAGGGGTTGGAAAACTACCAAAATCATTCAAAAGGCGAGTGGCACCCTTGAAGCACATAGTGCGTCCTTAAGGGCACGCCACATAAATGAAACTTTAATGAGGCGAGTTGGAGAACATAGTGCATCTTGAAGGGTATGTTATGGTTTTTAACATTGGTGAGTCAATGAACCTAGGTATCTAGAACACAATATTTCATTTGACCTGGTCAACCGTAAAATAAATGTTTCCTGAGTAAAGTTTAAAAATTATAAAATTTCTCTTAAAAACAATTTTTCTAAGCCTAGTGTTATAGCAAGATTTACCTCACCCTATGTAATATTTCATAGAGGGCCTTTTTCCATTTCCCTATGCAAACTTTTCATTCCTTTTTGCAAACCCCAGAGCTAAAAATAAATTTTTTCCACATGTACGCATCTTGCCTACTATACAACATGCGTATACATAGGTTGCACCACTACAACCCACGTACATCGGGATTTGTGCCCAAAAATGAAAAATGGTGTCGGGTTTCCATGTCACGACAGGAGATCAATGATCCTTGGCCTTCCATATACTGGAAACATTCTGAATCGGCCCTTCACTTCCATTTGAAGGCTATAAATGGGCCAATTCCGAGCTATGGAAAAGGGGAGAAATAATTCAACTTTGAGAGCAAAGTTACTCTGGAGAAATTATTCACTTCATATTGAGTTTGCATCCCTTTGTCCTTCAAGTTTGAACAAAATGTTCAATCGCCAAGCTCTTCCCTTATTGATTGTGAAATTCATTGTCTCTCTTCTATGAGCTTTCCTTTGATGGAGGATTGAAGTGGTGGAGGTCTAGCTAGAAGGAACTTAGTTTATCGGTTCTGAACTGTGCCGACATGGAAGTCTGTAACTTTTTCACTTCCGTTGATCATATATTAATAGAAATACTCTTTTCCCGTCCAATTGATATCTTGCAAATATTTGAATTATTATTCCATGGGTGTATTTGTTATGTATATTCATGGATTATATTATTGAATTTGCTAACATCATATATTATCACCATATGATTGCTTTGCTTGGTTGTTGAGGACTAGTTGCAGGTATATTTCTTTGGGTCAAGTGCTCAACGGTGGACTTCATCGAACGTTTGGACGAGGTAGGCCTTTTATCTTATCTTTCTAGCATATTTGTTTATATAACGTACTTGAAAATAGAGTTGATTTCTACAGTCATTTCTGTCTATTGTGGTTTACCTTAGCCATAGAGAGATTTTTCTCATAACACCTAGTTGAAATTAGAGCATATGTCTAATTGGGGTATAAGGACTAAAACGAATTAATCAATCAATAAAGGGGGGATGAAGAAAAATCAAATTTTAAAAAGTAAAGGAGAAAGAATTTATTAAAAATTTAATTGTTGGCTATGTGCAAAAATTTCTAATTTAGAACTTAGACCAAATAGGGGAAACTTATATAAAAAAAGGAATGTGGAACATAGAAGGGAATCTAGTCTAGAGAACTTTCAATTCAGAGCTCAACTAAGCTTTAATAAATGAGACAATCATTAAGGGAATGCGAGGGAATAAAGGGACATCGAGGAGAATTTTTAGAAACACTTTTATGTGGGTGAGGGAAATTGGAAAATTAATTTAATTAATTAAATGAATTTCTAGTGAAACTAAGGGATCGGGTGACCAGTGTACGGGGGAGAATTTTCCTAATAAAAATTTAATAAAAAGAATTTAATGTGAATTTTCAAAACTAGTCACTAAAAGAACTCTATAAAAGAAATGGCGGAGGAGGGGAATGGATCATGACTGGTATGCATAAGGCTATGCTGTCATATTTTTCTTGACTGATTTTTCTTGTGGGAGTTGGGATACCCATCTTTGATAGAGAGTGGTAGCTCAACCTTATGAGGCAAGCTGAGAGCTATCTTTTCGCTGGTTGTGTGCGTGGCCCCTTTGTGGCTCGGGGGGCTCAGGGGGAAGAAGAGTACCCCTAGTGTTGGATGGGAGGTATTGGTGAGGTCTCAACAATTAGAAAGCGGAGTGAGGAGGGTCTCTAATTGCCGAAGAATGTCTCCAAGCACAGTTTCATCGGTGACGGTATTTTTGATAAGTTAAATGGTACTAGGTTGATAGCATGTGTATGGTTTAATTTTCACAATTCTGATGTCTCTTTGTTTTCACAATGGATCTAGTTGTAATAACAATTATATATGTAGTTTGATGCCGATTTATTTTGCAATGGATCTAATTGTAATAAGGATGATATATGTAATTTGATGTCGCTTGATATTCAAAATGGATCTAATTGTAATAGGTTGATTATGTATATATTTTGTGGTCGCTTCCTTTCCGCAATGGATTTAATTGTGATAAGATTGATTATATATATGAATTTTGATGTCACTCTATTCGCCATGGATTCGATAGTAATAAGATTGATTTCATAAGTATTCTAATGTCATTTATTTTCGAAACGAATGTAATCATAATCAGATGGTTTCAATATGTATTTGGATGTCGCCTTTTCCGCTTGGGTTAGTTGTAGCAGGATTGATTTTATATGTGTAATTTTATTCTCACCGTAGCTTAACCAATCTCATTATCCTTGGATTAATTCCTTGCTTAGCTTGGTTATTTCGTTCTCCGTGTTTTTTTTTTTTCCTTTTTCCCAACATTGTTTCCCTCAACGATAAACCAAGAGTACCCATGTGTTTTCATTGTTTTACTTATGCATTTATTTCTGTTCTTACCTCATGCATGGGAATGATCACACAATCGTAACCCTTATTCTCTGTGAAAGGTGTTCCTCAATGAATTTCAAGCTGCCCTCCACTTTGACCTTCCCAACCCACTTAAATGGAGTTACAATAGGGTTCTTTCTGCCGTGCATGTGAATTTATGTCACTATACTTTAATAACTAGATGAGGGATTTTCCAGTGGTCGCAGGTCCAATGTAAATAATGAATAACTAGTTCTTTTTGGGAGTTTTCGTTGCACCCACTTACTCAGATATTGTTTCGGGGAATCCCATTCATTTATAATACACAGAATCAATTATAGGTTATGTACTTATCTATTTATGGTCTTCGTGTAATAAATTTTTGTGTTCCTTCATTTACCTCTTATATGGATTTTTCCCGAGCCTTCTTAGGAGCAGATTTCCTACCCACAGTCGAAGGAACCGAAGATATATGCGGTAAACCTAGTGCCCCATTCATATTGTTTCCATTCTAACTATTGGAAAGCCATGAAATCAGTTCTCTAAGGCTGGACAGAAGACCAACCAAAAGGCGAGGTAAAGCCAGACAGGTAAAGCCAGACAGAAAGATCTACGATGGTCTTCGCTAACAAAAAATTCCAGTCCATATGCCTGATAAGGATTCGTACTTGAAAAGGGTTAAAGAGGCCATACAAAACGTTAAAATGGCCTTTGTAGCAGTTTAACTACTCTGTAAGGAGAGATACGCTTGGGCGTTTCGCTTTTCATCTCTCGCTCAGTTTTCTTTGGTCTGCGTGTTGCTCGGGCTCGTCTAGAGGATGCACCCTCACCTGTAGCGTTTCGCCCCGACAACTGAGTTTTACTCAGGAGAAATTCTTTTCCCTGAAAGCGAGTTGGCCCGGACCCTTACCCAACGAAAATCCATCCGCCTTACCTTGCATTTCCTCAGTTGGATCAGCGTTAGCATGGAGCTTTACTCCTAGCGCCTTATAACAATGAATAAATGTTCAGTTATTTCATTTAACGTAATGTACAAAGCATTGCCTGTGGCGTTCTCCTCACCAACGAGTTGGGTGGTTGCCGGAGAAACGCCTTCCTCCTCTTCCCTTGTTTATTTAGATATTTAGGGGGATGATACCGCTCCATCCTTGATGCCTTAACAATTTTTTAACTGTCATTCCGTTCAGATTGTTGGAGCATTATCCATTACAAAGGAGCCATTTCTTTTATCCTTGGAATCGTACCTTGACACCTTTCATTGATAATATTTTACGCGTTTAGTTTTTATGGTTTGTTGATATGCTTGTAGCGTAATTGCGTGAAGAATGTACCTATAGATGAAAGCAGCCCTTTTAATTTTACCGAAACTTAAATTTTACTACCCCTACAATTTTTCCAGTTCTAATCTTCACAAAATTAAAGAAGATAGTTAGGTTCCTCTTATAGAAGTTTTAAATAAACAACTACCACCTTTAAACCCTATGGGTAAGGGTTTAAGCTCTTAGCAATATCTTGCAAGTATTAATCCTCGACATTGATGGAATTTTAGAAAGGACGCATGATTTAGCAAGAGTTAGATATTTTATAGAACAAGTGTACTTATACTTGTCAAGTTTGATCCTTTCGTGGATTCTAAATGTCATTGTATTATGGGTGGAGTTGACTACTAAATAATAGAAGACTAATTTAATTCAATTGAAATCTAGGCATGGGGGTTTAGAGACAAGGTGTTAAACTAGTGTTATTCTCTCACAACCGGACCAAGATTTTTCTTAATGATTTTCTTTAAAGGTCGGCTAAGAAGAGAAGAATTAGTGAATTAATAAAGACCTTTTATTAATAGTTGAAGTTAATGAATTTTAGAAATGTATTTGATGATGATTCACTATTCATCGAATAATTAATCAATTAGATGGTCTAAGATCTTGATCATAGTAAATTAATTAAAGGAAGGGTCTCACATGAGCTTCATTTCACAAGCCAGTACTTTTGTCTTTAATCGTACCTTGTCATGTTGTCGGTCCTAGCACCTTGTTAAATTATAGTAATTGGGGTTTTTAAAAATTAGCATTGAAGCCCGTGCTCATGGATAAATTCTGTTAGGTCCTCCTTAGAATCCCTTCCCTCGCATTGTGAGAGGACCCTTGAACTATTTGTTTACTTATGGTTGGGTCTTCTTAATTCTGGTACAGAACTAAACTAACCTTGGACTCTAAATTGCATCATTTAGATAAGACGAAAACTTCTCTAACAACCCTTCTAGACACGTAAGTAGGAGGTAATTTATCTTATTGTTGATGTATTAATTATTTATTTAATTAGAACGCTTGCGTGCCTTGAATTATAATGTGGACGCTCGATTGATAACGATAATGATTACCCTTGCGCCAGGAATACTCGATGTTTTAGGATTGATGGTGGATGAATGGATGATCTTGATGATGTTAATTATTGTGTTAATACATCTATTTACGTGTCAGGCTTCACGATGATGATGCATCAACATTGATCTGGATTATTTTCGGCACGAAATGAGATTGGAGATATAATAAATAAATGCATAGAGATATCGTGTATATCCAATAATATAACATAAATATATCAGAGATGCAACCATAAATACAGAGATACAGTAATACATGATTTTTATTAATGAAAGAAATGTACAGAGACTGTAAAAATACAGAGTGAAAGAATCGCTAGAATGGTGGCAGCTTATCTCTGAGAAGAGATGTGACGGCTACTCGCATTCGCAAGAAGATGATTAGAATGAGGCTCTGAAGGCCTTCTTACAATAAGCAGGAATGCTAAAAGCCCTAGACATCCAAAAACCTAACCCTAGGAGATGAAGCGTCAAAAGTCATGTGGGCCCCGTTTGGGTAAGTGAGTACATCAACTTCCCGGGGTCATAACTTTTGCATAAGATCTCTGTTTTAGGTGTGTGATAGCTCATTGGAAAGGTATCGTCGAGGATATTCATTTTGGGGGCTCATTCATGCCTTTGGTTATCATTGAGAACCTCTATCTCAAAAAACCTTCATTTGGGCCCTCAAAATGGCCCCAGAAGTTAAAACCTGCTAA
>JASDQU010751259.1:0-23569 GCA_032191745.1 Picea mariana | reverse complement strand
GTTATTTATTATGATGTTTTAATTTCCTAATACAGCAAAAAAAAATTACATGTTGTACATCGCTTTCGTTGTCGTAATAGCGGGGCCGTTACATATGGTATCAGAGCACG
The DNA here is from genome assembly GCA_032191745.1 of Picea mariana. NCBI lineage: Eukaryota > Viridiplantae > Streptophyta > Pinopsida > Pinales > Pinaceae > Picea > Picea mariana. The sequence continues at coordinate 23,459 of JASDQU010751259.1, read as the reverse complement.
TTCAACCCTATGAATATGGATCATAATGCCTTCCACTGTATTTTCCACTTGATGAATAACTTAGCGCTAATTAAAATCTTAATGTTTTCATGCGACAATCATGATTGGGGAATGTGCAGAGGTTCACAACATGGTACTAAGGGCAAAGGTACGATGCCTCCAGTAGCAGCTGTGCTAGAGGGGTCCAAACCTCAAGGAGAATAACAAGTATTGAGCATGAGTAGATTTCCACGGGGGATGTGTTGGGTCTGACAAGGTCCTTCCAGGGAAATGTCAGAGGCCTTTACTAACTATCTGTATTGAGATAAGGCCAAGGCACCTGTACCCCTGAGGGTCCACAACGCACCCTATCCAGTATTGGTAGAAATCATGAAAAACTTGAGAGGGTTAAGTTTCCGAGTCCACGAGTTCCACGGATGACTCATCCGCCGAGGCAAGGATGGAGATCAAGGTGATGTGCTTCACACTTTGCAATTTCAACCTCCAACACAAAGGTCTGCATGGAGGTCTTCAGCCAAAGGGGAGCACTCTTTTATGGTGGAAGACGTTCCTACCTCAGCTAAACATGGTTGTCGAATCCATGTTATGGGAACGATTCGAGGAATGGTTCCAGGAGAAGTATTTGTCATAGGAACTCATTGAGTGAAAAATTGATGAGTTCAATGCCTTATGACAGGGTGGTCATACGGTGCTAGATTATAAGACCGGATTTATGGAGCTACTTCAGAATGCCCCACATCAGAACCTGAAAAAGCTGGAGATAAAGAGGTTCATGATCGGCCTTAACTTCGCTTTCATGCGAAGATGAGGATATAAAAGCCTCAAATGTTGCACAATGTAGTCCAGTAGGCCTCAAAGTTGAATAAGAATTGACCCGCAGAAGTCAAATCAAGACTTCTACAAAACCATCTAAACTGATGACATCTGGTGCACAACAACATTAGAAGACAACCAAACAAGACATCTTGGTATCAAGATACATCTATAGAACCCTTGTTCATGACACCACGAAAATGGGTTCCTTAGCAGAAGACCCCCTACAGGGGACCACCACATTAACAACAAAAATTGTTAGGCCTGTTTAGCATAACAGACTAGGGGTTCAGGCTAGTGGGACAATGACTTCTACTTCAGGGCCAGGAATACTAGACCGGAGACAAGCGCTAAACGTCGAAGAGCCAGCTTACCAGCAAGACTGTCCGGTTGAAGAGGGCCAGAGCGGTCATGTCAACATGACACACTACCATTGTGAATATGGGAAAGTCCCATCAGATCCATGATTGCAGTGAATAACCGCTAGGCTGAGCACTAGTCCATAGTACTCGACGCGTCAAGTACCATCTCCAACCAAAATTTTAGTCCTGTTAGATCCCGGTGGTACATAGAGATCTATTTATAGTGTCGCACTAAAGGGATTTAAGTAAAGGCATTCGACTCGACGAGATTAGATTCGTCGTAATGGCTTCGGGTACCGACCAGATGGTTGGAGGAAGGGGTATGAACTGTCACTTTAACCTAGGGAATAGTGTAATGAAGTCTGACCTACATTGCGATCTTAAGATCTTATGATGACGTGATCAATATGGACTGGTGGGAATCACATGAGGCGATACTCAAAGGTGAGATGAAGCAATTGAGTTGGGCCGACGATAAAGGGTAGATAAGTGTGATTGTGGGAAGAAAACAGGGAGTATCCCTGAGGTTCATTTCCTCCCTACGTGTATAAAAGAGCATGTGCAGGGATCCAAGATATAAGCAATCTTAGCGCTAAATGACAAGGGCGTGGCAAAAGGATTAGAAAAGATTCCGGTAGTATGATATTTATGGACGTGACTCCTAGAAGAATTACCACATTTCCGCCCAAAGGAAATATGGGATTTACCATTGGCTTAGAATCTGAAACAGAACCGGTAGAAAGAAAACCTTATCGGATGTTGCCTGAGTTACAAGAGTTGACCATGAAATCGAAGAAGATGTTGGACCTAGGACTTATACATCCAAGTGTGTCACCTTTGGGTGTGCCGGTTATTTTCATACAGAAGAAGGATGGGTCGTGGAGACTCTGCATGACTACCATCATTTGAACAAGGAAACGATCAAGAACTAATATCCATTGTGAGAATAGATGATTTTTTTGATAAAATGAAGGGTGCAATGGTGTTTTCGAAGATTGACTTGAGATCAAGATAGCACCAGTTATGGATCACGGAGAAAGACATTCCTAGGACCACCTTCAAGACGAGGTTTGGACATTACTATTTCATCGTTTTACCATTTGGACTGGAAAACACCCCAGGGGTATTCATGAGCTTGATGAATAAGATGTTCCGCAAATTCTTGGACAAGTTTGTTCAAGTATTCATCGATGCTATTTTGATTTATTCTTAGATGATGGAAGAACATGATGAACATTTGTGATTGGTAGTAGTGTCTTCGAGAGAACAAATTGTTGGAAAACTGTCGAAATGCTCTTTTTATCAATTGAAGATTCATTATTTAGGGCATGTTATCTTTGACGATGATATCGCTGTGGATCCAGCAAAGGTAGATGCTATCATGGAATATCCTACATCGACGAACATCCCATAAGTACGTAGATTCATGGGTTAGTGGGATGTTATTGATGGTTCTTTGAGGGTTTTTCGAAGATACAAAATCCGATTACGGAGTTGCAGAAGAAAAACAAGAAGTTTGTTTGGACCAGGAAATGCCCGGAAGCATTTCGAAGGCTCAAGGAGCTGTTGACAATAGATCCAATACTAAAAGTCCCTAACATGGATGAGGAATTCTTAGTATGCACTGACGCATCCAAGTAAGGCTTAGGCGGAGTCTTGATGCAAGACGATTGAGTGATCAATTACATCTCGAGAAAGTTAAAGAATCATGACGGGAACTACACGACACATGAATTGGGGTCATTATCCACTGTGTATTCCCTGAGAGTGTGGGGACATTACCTAATTCGAAGGAATTTCAAAAAAAATAAAACAGACCACTGTGGTTTGCAACACCTCATTACGCAAAGTGACTTGAATGCACGACAAAGCCATTGGTCAGAACTGCTTAGGGAGTACAATTTTGTGATTACCTACATAAAAGTAACAATGAATAGAGTTGCGGATGTGCTGAGTCGGAGACCACACATATTGTCTGTGGTGCCTTTTCAAACGAATCTTCCTGAAACAATTCTAACTATAGCACGACGATGACTGGTGTAAAGAGGTTAAGGAATTATATTTGACAAGGCACCATGTTCGTAAGAAAATTGAGGGATATACTATGGAAAAGGATGGATCATTGAGATATAATAACCAGATTTACTTACCACCCAACGACGGATTGAGAAGTTTTGATCTTATATGAAGATCATAGAGTAGTTTACATGGCTCATCCAAGAGTCATGAAGATGAGGACATACCTTAATCCCTTATTTTTCTAGAAGGGATAAAGGAGGACATTGTCAATTGCGTGGCGAGATGTCTAGAAGGTCGGCAAGTGAAGGCTGAGCATAGACATTCGACAAGATTGCTACGACCACATGCAATCCCATAATCAAAATTGGAGGTCATTTTGATGGAATTCGTTGGGGAAATTTCCTCTGACGACAAGGAGGAACGACTCAATTTTCATGATAATTGACACTTTGACGAAGAGTTCACATTTTGTCCCTCTATGTACAACGCATCAGGCACTAGGTATAGCTAGAGTTTAGATCAACAAGATATTGAGACTACCATACATACCAAAAGAATCATATCCAATAAGGGAATCGATGTTTACAAGACGATTTTGCACAAGTTCTCAAGAGGCCTTGGGAACACCACTGAACTTTAGTACAGTATGTCATTGAGATAGATAGGCTAACCAAAGGAATGAACCAATTTTGGAAGGTTGTGCTGCATATGTGTGTGTTGGACCAACATAAATGTTGGGAATAGTTCTTGCCGTTAGCCGAGTTTTCATGCAACAACAACCATCAAGGTACTGTTAAGATGGCACTATTGAGTTTCTCTATAGGAGACTATGTCAAACACCTTTGAGATGGGATAGACTCGAGGATGGGGTCCTGGTAGGACCATAAGCGATAAAAAAAAACAAAAAAGGGAAGAACAAGTACAAACGATAAGAAAAAGGGTTGAAAGAAGAGCAAGATCGGAATAAGGGTTTTGTTGATGCGCATCACATGACCATAATTATGAACAGCCTAACGACTATACCTCATTTTTTGAGGTGTTGTGTGATGTTTATCTTGTATCTGTGTGCGACTTTAGGTTAGTAATGCTACGCATGTGATTGACTTGATTTATTGGTGGATTTCGGACAAGTGTGCACTCACGATGGAGCCAACCTGCATTCTTGACCATCGCATTCGACAACTACGACGTCGAACAATCAATCAGGTCAAGTTCTGGTGAGACAATTATAGTCCACACTCGACTACCTGGGAGGACACATATGATATGAGCCAACAATTTTCATTTTTGTTTGATCACTAGACATTTATATATTGTGAGATACTTTATTTCTGCACTTTTATACTGTGAAACTTTGGGACGATGTTTAAAACAAGAGGGGGCATATGTAACATCCCTCTCTTGCACACATCTCGTGTGACTTATTCTTTGAGGAAACTTACGTGCAAGTGATCTAGTTTATTGTATGATTGTCTTCTTCTCTTATGGATTCTGATGATGAGATTGTGGATTATGATGTTATGTTATGTTATTTATGTATAAATAGGTGCTATTGATTGGTTTCTCCTGAGTGTGTAGGAATATTGACATGTTAGGATTCTGATGGCATCGATGGACCTCCTTGGATGCTAGATCAAGTCGGGGAGTGGACTGTATATGGTTTGAGTATTTTTGTTATTGCATATGTGACATATGAATGGTTATATTATGATGTTGTTTGTGGATCGTTGACATGTTTCTTTGATGGATGTAGGCTAATGATTTCTTTCTAATCAGACTCACATTAGGAGTAAAAGGGCCATGCACAACAACCAGAGATGTTGAGGGAGAGGTGTGGCAATAGCCCTGCCACAACCTACTAGCACTCCTGCCCTGACTCGAATTGTAGGTTAACGATTACCTAGTTTGAGAGATCCATGATGCTGTGAGGGAAGAATGAGACAGTCGCTCACGAAGATTCTAAGGGGCGCGTAATAAGGTAGGGTCCTTATTCCTTAGAGGCCCTTAGTCTCCCAAAAGGTCGCTTGATAGAGTATCGACTCCAGGTGTTGGACAACTACCAAAATCAGTCAAAAGGTGAGTGACACCCTTGGAGCATGTAGTTTGTCTTGAAGGGGATGCCACATAAATGAAACTTTAATGAAGGTGAGTGGAACCCTTGGAGGATGTAGTGTGTCTTCAAGGGCACGTCATGGTTTTTAACAATGGTAAGTCAATGAAACTAGGTACCTAGAAAACAATATCTCATTTTGACCTGGTCAACCTTAAAATAAATATTTTCTGAGTAAAGTTTAAAAATTATAAAGTTTCCCTTAAAAATAATTTTTCTAAGCCTAGTTTAAATTAGAGCATAGGTCTAATTGGGGTATAAGGAATAAAACTAATTAATCAATTAATAAAAGAGGGATGAAGAAAAATCAAATTTAAAAAAGTAAAGGAGAAAGAATTTATCAAAAATTTAATTGTTGGCTATGTGCAAAACTTGCTAATTTAGAACTTAGACCAAGAAGGGGAAACTTAAACACAAAAAGAATGTGGAACATAGAAGAGAATCTAGTCTAGAGAACTTTCCAATTTAGAACTCAACTAAGCTTTAAGAAAGGCGTCAATCATTAAGAGAATGTGAGGGAATAAAGGGACATCGAGGAGCATTTTTAGGAATGCTTTTAGGTGGGTGAGGGAAATTGACAAATTAATTTAATTAACTAAATGAACTTCTGGTGCAGCTAAGGGATTGGGTGACAAGTGTACGGGTGAGAATTTTCCTAATAAAAATTTAATAAAAATAATTTCATGTGCATTTTGGAAACTAGTCATTAAGATAACTCTATAAAAGAAATGGTGGAGGAGGGGAATGGATCACAACTAATATGCATAAGGTTGTGCTACCATATTTTTCTTGACTGATTTTTCTTGTGAGAGTTGGGATACCCAGCTCATACAGAGAGTGATAGATCAACCTTGCGAGGCAAGCTGGGAGATAGCTTTTCTCTAGTTGTGTGTGTGGCCCCTTTGTGGCTCAGGGGGATCGGGGGGAAGAAGAGTACCCCTAACATTGGCTGGGAGGTACCGGTGAGGTATCAATGATTAACAAGTGGAATGAGGAGGGTCACCAATTGCCGAAGAGTGTCTCCAATCCCAGTTTCATTGGTGATGGTATTTTTGATAAGTTAAATGGTACTAGGTTGATATCATGTGTATGGTTTAATTTTTGCAATTCTGATGTCTCTTTGTTTTCGCAATGGATCTAGTTGTAATAACGATTATATATGTAGTTTTATGTCAATTTATTTCGCAATGGATCTAATTGTAATCAAGATGATATATGTAATTTTATGTCACTTGATTTTTGAAATGGAGCTAAAACATAGTTACCAACTTAATGAGAACTGTGACCTCAAAACGAGAACTCTCACCCAAAAAACCGATATTTGTGCTTAAAAAACATCAAAATCAACCCCCAAATCACATGACCTTCGCGAACCAATATACATTTCTCTTTCCTCTGCTTGGGTAAACTCAATAGCTCCTTGAGATTCTTGAACTTCAACAATGTTTGTTTCTTCAGATTCGTTTGGCATATTTTGTGGCTAATGAAATGGAGTCCTCAACATTGTATCTTCATTTGTTGAGCTTGAAATTATATCACTTTGACTATTGCAAAAAGACTGCCACCAAACGGAATCAACAACATCAAAGTACTCATATGTATCCTTAATGGAATTTTTAATTTCTTCCAGGCATTCAGAATAATCTACATCTCTATTACGCCTTCGTGCATTATGGATTTCAACAACTGATTGTAAAAATAATAACTTTGAGGCAAAAATTGGATGATCTGGAATGGAATTCAAAAATGATAAACTTGATGAAGGTCCCCATTCTATAGTAGTTGAATACTGCTTTCCCCATATAAGTGTTTTCCCATCAATTTTTTTGAAACAAAATTGATGTTGGAAGCTAATGTCATTAAGCTCAATACATTTTTCTTCACAATGTGATCCCTGAATAAATCTTCGCATGTCAACAATTTCTTCTAATATATGAAAAACAAGCTTTGGAATGTATGCTTTCTTGATACATTCAATGAATGATGGTAGACTTCCAACATTTTTCCTCTTCAATGATACTGAAAAATGACTAAACATTTGATCAATATGATCATGAGTGTGTCCAACAAGAAGGAAACCAACTTTCACCTTTTGAAATATTCCCATTTCAACAAGCATGCTTAGATATCCAAACACAATTTGATTTTTATTTTCATGACTAGTGTTGTTCAACTGTAGATAGAGAACTTGAGGAAGATTTCCAGACCAATAAGTGAGCACATGATGAATTATAGTGATGGTCATATTTGCATCATTATGAATATTTGGAGCTGTGTAGTAAAATCTTGGACACATTTTTCCATTGAAAACGATACAACCAACCAAGTGAAACTGAATGAAATTCGCTTCCTATAAATTTTTGGGTGTACGGAGAAAATGTGGTAGAAGTGTTTTCTTCTGGTCCATGCCATCAATTATCATACCTAAATAGTTGTTTGGAGCATCATAACACTTCTTCTAATGTTTGTACAACTTTTTTCTTTCACTTGATTGTTGATTCTGATGTTCTTGAAGTTCTTTGATTATGGAATCTGCACATGACATAAAATGGAAATATTGATCATATGTTTTCATAGTTGATAACTATTCAATTAAAACAAAACAAAATACTAAATACATACCTCTTTTATCCCCTTCATATTTATCTCTTCTTGATTTAAGAGTAGCACATATACTACAAATCCCCATCCTTGACTTCTTAGGAATACAGACATTGTTGAATTGTTTCTTCCATATTCTTGTAAAATATGCATATGTAATAAAATTACCCTTTCCTTCAACACCTTCAACATATCCTTTGTACAAGTTATAGATTTCCCTCCTTGAAAAATTATCAGGAATATGTATTGTGTCTCTATCTGGCATACACTCTCCATGTTTGGAAAAGAAATAACACATCCATGACAATGCAGTGTTTGTGAATGGCCCAGTCTCTCGTCCATGATGTACCTTTGAATAAAATGATGGATCTTTTTCCAAACTTGTCTGGATTCTTGATAGACAAAGATTACCAATTGAGTAAATGTTTTTGAAAGCCTTTTGTAATAATGTACCTCAAAAATGTCATAATTTGTTTTTCTATGAAGCATTAATCTCCAATTAACCATTCTATATGATTTTCGATTAAGGGAAGAAATCTTTGTTAATGTCATAATCTTCTTTGACATGACTTAAGTCTATCTCACCGCATGATGCCATTTACATACCTGTCTATCTTGCTTGATGTAGAATTTTATACAGTAATTCTCCAAGGGTTTTAGTAATTCCCGTTTAGTCCCAACCCACACATCTATACTCATAAATATATATACCATGAGCTAGACTTAGGACTTATAGTCCTGGTCTCTCTTTACAAAGGGGTTCCTATGGGTTGCATGCAATACTTATTTAATTTATCTATTCTAAAAATGAATGTTGGTTTACCATGCTATATCTACATATAGCCATGGGGTTGGATCCACACCACACAGTTGAAAAGAAGTTCCTTAAAGGTATGCGTTTAACATTAATATATACATAGTCCCGAGTGTATATGGGTCCCCTTTACGAATTATCTGAGATTTGTCATATTCCAATACCTTACCCAACAGAGTTGGAGTAACGAGATCTTGTATTAACTTCGGATTAACCTAAATGATGTTCCAACAACTCCTTCCTCGAACGATCAACTAACTGTAACAAGGCAATCGAGGTATACGAATTCCCACTCATCAAGTCGCAAAAGAACTCATTTACTTCATGACTGTTTTGATGTGAAAGAGTGGACTATTGTTAGAGGGAAGTTAAGGTTCTGCACCCACCATTTTAAAGGTAAGATTTTGTGTGCAAGTTACAATACTCTTATCTGGCCCCTCATCCATTCTAGTCATGCCAACTCTGCCCTTGTCACATGGCTAGATTGCCCTTTATACCTTCAGCATTAAAACTGGGTAGTTAAGGTTCCTTTTAGGGTTTAATGTAATTAATGTGTCATTGTGAAGTTGCGAAAGGCTCTGCGCATTGTTTCCAGCTGAAGGATTTCGTCAATTTAGGGAAAATGTTACCTGTTGGAATGACGATGCCGTTCACCCCCCCCTAGTAAGCTCTTCGTTGACCCTGTGTTTTGAATATGAAATGAGGTTTGGAATTCTCTAATATAGTGACAAAATCCTTATGTCAAACTTGCTTGTTCTTGATTGACCCTACTATTCTCATTTTCTTCTGCAACCTCCCTGGTCGGCTTCCTGTTTTGGTATGAGCTGCCTACTGTAGGTTTATCTTCTAATTTCTTGAGTAGTCCTGTCATCCTAAACCCTTGTTCTGATTTTGGGTAAAATAACTCCTAGGTTTCATATCCAGATAGTCATTATTTCCTTATGGTCTCTCCGCTAGAGTAAGCAGAGTTTGGATAATAAGCTTGTCTCGGGGAAACACATAGTCTTAGTCTGGAGTAAAGTTCTTTTAAAAAATTAATACCAAACCTATAGCAAGTTCTTTCCCAACCGGCATGTCAAGAAAATGTGATTCTCTGTGTTTGCAATTCGTAAATAAATCTTCGTGAGACTGTATGAGAATTCATTTCAGAAAGGAATGGTCCCACTGTGTAATACCTCCTACACTGTAATTTTTTATTTCTTTTCTTATAATGAAATGAATTCCTATTTCTATAATTTAATCAATTTAATAGGTCCTTCACATATGTTGTTTCTATTTTCATTTATGTCCAACATAGTTCTACCTGGTGTCCTTAAAATTTGACCTCCGCGATTTGTGAATAATACATTAAAGGTATCCTACAGTGTATAAAGTCCTATGAGCTTATAGCCATTTTTATCATTAGTGTGGTCTACCCATTTGGATCCAGTAGAAGGGATATCTCTATATTGATTGTTGATTTATAATTGTGCTTTGCGATTTGGTCCTGAAAGGGTTAAAATCAACAGTTAGGTATAGTCCCATATCTACGTGAAAGGCTTATACTATGTCTTCGCACAGTATGACTTATACCATTTATATATTAAAGAAAGACTAGTACTGTCGATGATTTCATTTCATTAAATCTGTTGGTTGCTGTGTAAAATTTCCTTCTTCTTATTTTTATTCGTTTTAAGGATTTGGTATGTATGACTAATGATGGGACTTGTTGATGCGAGGGTACCCATTAGGGTGTCATTGAACCATCCTCCCTCGGCCTAGACATCAATCCAGTCAGATAGCGATAAGTAGAGGACACGAGTCTGTGACTCATGAGTTGAGTGCCACTCTAGAATACTCAGTTACTCCATTTGTCATTCTGTTGATATTTTTCGTCTATCTCTCTTTCATACAAATACTAATATTTTAAATGTTAAATCTTTCCAGTGTTTTCGTCAACACAACATTTCAGATGTTTCATTTCTGTCTTCGATGCAAAAGGTATTCGAGTTCCATTTGTAAACCCTACAAGAGTTCAAGAAGTGAAGGAGATGGTTTCACTCTAGAGTTATATATGTTTGGTAGTCTCTTTTGATTTCCTGAAAAGGCTGAGAATAGGAGAATTCCCAAATCGCATTCTTGGTTTTCTTGTCTAGTTTATATGTGTAATAACTCCCTCGAAGATTAATCTACAGGTCTTTCCCTTGTCTATTTGCAATAATGTAAACACTGTTGGATGATGGTGTTCACCATTATGGTTTCATCCTGTACCTACAATTTATTTATTATGACTGTCATCCTAAATTGCATACTCAGTATCCAATGTTTGTATCGTTCGAACTTACAACTACGCACTATATCGAAAAAGGAACTTATATATTTCTGAAGGTCCACATTTTGTAAATCGAATCTGTTGTACAAACATATTTGTATCATATCTATTACACTACATGAGTCTTCCATATTGTTTTTCTTTACTTCGATATTTTCGTGAATACTATGACTCTGTATCTTCCTCACTGTAGGACATTAAAGTGTATTTTCTTGCTTATTTTCGATTTTCGATTTAGCATGGATATGATTGAAAGTCTGATTTACTTAATAGGTTTTCTGTATATTCACTCACCTATAGGTCTGTAATCATATGACCATATGTACATGGATACATTATTTAATTTCATTTACACTCTATAGATAAATAAATCTTTGAGCTGCAAAACAATTTATTGAGAGGTTTCAGATTCTCTATTTGGTATTTCATTTATACAGTTGTAGTTACATGTCTGTTGGAACAATTTATTACTTATATAATATAGGAACAGATTATACATATATGTATTTTTTTTTACAGACATTCAATATTAGTTCCTTCTATAATGTCTGCGCAGATCGCCAACTGATTGTGGAATAAATAACATTTTTGTATTAGATCTCATTCAATTCTATGCGAGAATGGAGGTCTCAAATAAGTGTTGTGACTCTGAAGTTTACTTATAGTCTGAAGTTTTACTTACAAGAATGTACAAACACATGTATATGAACTTGATTTCAGTCCCATTTATACATTGATAGTTCTGCATAAGGAGTTTCAGTACACTAGAAATCACCCTACAGTTTTACCATCGTATAATAGTAGTTTGGCCTACAGAATGAATATCTCCAGAATTTAGTCACGTGTACCCTTTCAACAAGCATATCAAATAAAAGGAAAAGTATAACATTTGTACAGTAATTAAACCAACAGAAAAGTGTCACTCAGAACTAAACTATTTGAGGCGTTCTGTCAGTTTTTAAGCATGTTTTTATTTCAATTCAGAATTTACAGATTCATTACATCAGTTATTTAATCATTCAAATAGAGAAGGAATAGAGTAACATATATGAACTCGTTTTCTGGAAGACAAAGGGAACAAACACATTCCTTCCAACCTTAGAACATGACAACTAAAATCACTTGTCCTGTTTACCCCCTAGCTTGACCATGAATCCATGAGGGCTAACTCAGAATTCCTCCTCAACAAATGCCTTTAAACTTCAACAATATTATCCTTGTCTCACACTCAAGAAGTAGTGTTCATAACAACAAGAAATCAATAATATCCCCCCCCCGCATACTAGGCAACGTTCGACCTCCTCACATATGCTATATATCTCAGAAAAAAAAATGCCTAGGTCTTTTTCCCCTTGGGAATTTTCACATATTTCCAAATCCTTTATTTTCAGGGGCCACCAATGGCCAAATTTCTACTTTTCCACTTGTAACAATCATCCCTAAGGTAGTTCCAACATGGTCCCCACTCATGGAGTCATGGTCAGCTGATTTCAACATGGTTGTTCCATTTGTCCTCCTGCAATAATTATATAATATTTTGTTTCATACAAGTTTCATAGTCAAGTAGTTAGTTGGGTCAAATCAGATCTCTTCCCAACAATCATAATCATTAATTACAATTAACCAAATTCGAAATTCAGAATTTCCATAAATGGCAAAAATTTTCCAATTTGAAATTTACCAAAAATGGAATAAATTTCCTAAGAAATTTTAAATTCAAAAATAATTTATTTTTGGGGATGTTACATCCTTTCCCCTTTCAATAAAACACTTTCCTCAGTATTCATTCCTTTATTGGAACGAGATTGGATGAGATTTTTGAAAATCTCCCTCCAACTCCCAAGTGGCCTCCTCCGGGCTAAAGTGCTTCCATTGCACCTTTACCTGAGCGACGACTCTATTCCGAAGTGCTATTTCTCTCCGGTCCAGAATACATAGGGGTTCTTCCTGGAACTCTCCTTCTGGTTCTACCTGCACCAAGTTCCAATCTATCATATGAGTAGGGTCATGAACATAAATCGTTAACAAAGAAACATGAAATACATTATGAATTTTTAGATTGGCTAGAATTGCAAGTTGGTATGCTACATGTCCAATTCGAGCTAGTATCTCTAAGGGCCCACAAAACCTGGGTGCCAACTTGGCACAATTCCCTAGCTTTAGTGAACTCTTCCATGCTTTGACCTTTAAGTAAACATGGTCTCCCACTTGGAACTCCAAGTGTCTTCTTTTTTGGTCCGCATAACTTTTCTGTCTGTGATGTGCCTCTTTTAAGTTCTGTTGTACCTTTCTTACCGTACTCTCCATTTCTTGGAGCATCTCTGGTTTGACCATATGTCTGTCAACCGGGTTATCCCAACTAATTGGAGTCATACACTTTCTGTCGTACAATACCTCAAAGGGGCTCAATTTAGCAGAAGTTTGGTACCCATTGTTATATGCAAATTCTACCAAGTGCAGGTAGTCTTCCCACTTGCTTGGTTTTGTTCTTATGTACATGCGGAGCATGTCTTGTATGATTTGGTTTGTTCTTTCAGTCTATCCATCCATTTGTGGATGATAACTCATGCTGAAATTCAAATTAGTATTTAGCCCTACAAACAATTCTTTCCAAAAAGAAGATGTAAATTTTACATTTCTATCCGAAATCACCATTTTAGGAATACCATGGAGTCTAAAAATTTATTTCATGAATATTTCAACGATGTTTATATCTTTAAAAGTAGACTTTACAGGAATAAAGTGTGCAAGCTTACTAAGTTTATCGATTACCACCATAATAGAATCATTCCGTTTTTGAGTTTTAGGCAAACCTGTAATAAATTCTAGCGATATAGACTCCCATTTCCATCCTGGTACCGGTAAGGGCTATAATAGGTTGGTTGGATACTCGTGTTCATCTTTTACCTGCTGACAATATTGACACTTAGCTAATTATTCTGTTGTTTCACCCTTCATATTAGGCCAATAGAATAATTTTCTAAGTGTTTTTATTGTTTTCTGGTATCCTGGATGACCAGAATATGGCTTCTTATGCACTTCATCCAAATTTGTTAACTTTAATTCTGTCGAATCTGGTATGTATATTCTGTTTTTAAATCATAGTAGACCATTTTTATCAATACTCAGTTCTGTTTTTTCTGAATTTTCTGTAGTGTTTTGTAATTCTTCCACTGTCTTAGTGTAATTTTCGTTGTTATTACCTGCAGTCTTTATCCTCTGTTCAAGATCTTTTTTCCATGCTAATGTTGATTTCGAACAACCCATGAACTCTTCTACTCAAAGCATCAGCTAATTTATTTTCCTTACCCTTGATATGTCTTACCTCAAAGTCAAATTCGCTCAAGAAGGCTAGCCATCTTGCTTGCCTTGCATTAAGGTCTGGCTGACTAAACCAATATTTCACACCATTATTATCTTTCAATAATAGAAAATTTCTGCCCATTATGTAGTGTCGCAACATTTTTAAGGTGTGTATTACCACTGCCAATTCTAAGTCATGAGTGACGTAGTTTCGCTCATGCTCCTTTAATTTCTGGGACACATAATAAATAACGTGTCCTTCTTGATTTAGGACACCACCTAGTCCTTCTTTACTCGCATCAACATAGATGGTAAAGTATTTATCTGGGTCTGCTACCTTTAAAATGGGTGCGGTTGTTAACAATTCCTTTAACTTATTAAAACTATCTTGACACTTCTGTGACCAATTAAACTTGGTCCCTTTCTTTTGTAATGATGTAACAGGGTAAGAAATTTTGGAAAACCCCTTTATAAATCTGCGATAATATCCGGTGATTCCCATGAATGACTAGATATCCACTACATCCTTTGGTACCGACCATTCCATGATGGCTCTTACTTTCTCAGGATCGACTGCAATGCCTTATAAAACTATTACGTTTCCTAGGTACTATATTTTCTTCTGATAAAAATCACACTTATCGAATTTAGCATACAGTTGATGCGTTCTTAAAGTTTGTAGAACTATCCTTAAATGCTCTTCGTGTTCTTCTTCTGTTTTAGAATATAACCGAATATTGTCAATAAATACCAGTACGAATTTGTCCAAGTAATGACTAAAAATAATATTCATTAAACACATGAACATGGCTGGTGCGTTAGTGAGTTCGAAAGGTATAACTGCAAATTCGTAATGTCCATATCTTGTTCGAAAATTTCTTTTGCTTATGTCCTCGTCTTTTATTCTAACTTGATGATAACCAGATCGTAAATCCAACTTCGAAAATATCTTTGCCCCACCTACTTGATTGAACATGCCATTTATCCTAGGTAAGGGGTACTTATTCTTAATGGTCATTTTGTTTAATTGTCTATAATAGATACATAGTCTTAGAGTGTCGTATTTCTTTTTCACAAAGAGGTCTGGGGCTCCCCATGGTGAAACACTCGGTCTGATATACTCTTTATCCAATAATTCCTGTAATTGTATTTTTAGTTTTGTCAATTCCGACAAACTCATTCGGTAAGGTTCTTTAGAGATAGGGGTTGAACCAGGTAGTAGGTCGATAGAAAAGTCTATCTCCCTTCTACGGGGTAATTTAGGTATTTCATCAACAAAGATGTCTTTGAAATCACGTAGAACAACAAAGTATTCCAAGTTGGGTTTATCTTCCTTTTCTAACAGGTTTGTTACTTGGATGGTGTAAACTTGACAACCCTTTCTCATGCATTTCTTGAAGTGCATTGCTGAAACTTGTCTAACTGAAACTGGTTTTTGTATACCTTGGTTTGTTCTAGTGGTGTCATTTTTGTCTTTGTACATAAGTGTCTTTGCATAAAAATCTAGCACTACTTTATGCCTTTCTAACCAATCCATTCCGATAATTACATTGTAAGATCCTAGTGGTAGAATGTTCAGATTTGTCTTTATGTTTTGACCACCTAAACTGAACTCATAATCATAAATAAAGTCAACCACTTTCCTTTTAGTTCTTGTTGCTAGTTGTACCAACCATGATTTTGCGTGTCTCATTTTCTTAAGTTTATTTGACTCTACTACAACAGGAGTGATATAACTTAACATAGCTCCATGATCAATTAAAATAGAGATTTGAGTGTTATTGATTTTACCTTCGATTTCCACCACAAAGGACTAGTTGTCAGCTTGTCGGCTATCCACGATTGCATTTATTCGATGCTAGCTTCTTCTCACATCACCCACTGTCAAGGCTTCCTGCAAATTATGAACAATAGTTCTGTTTGTTGAATTTAAACGTGGACAGTTTCTTCTTAGATGAGGTTCTCCACATTCCCAACACTTTAATGGTTTGTGGGGACTGTCCCCAAATGTTTTTGTTCCCAGATTTATTGGTTTACCGTTGCCTTGTGTATTTGGATTGCTGGAGTGAAAATATTTTATGGGAAAGCTTTTTGCTACATTTCGATAAGGAGATGGCTAGTATCCTTTCTTCCGCTGGTTCATTCGGTCTTGTTTCTTATCCTTCCAAGCTTTGGGAAATTCTTCCTACTGTTTGTATTGGTCGTAACACATTTGATATTTCCTGAATACTTCACTCAAGTAATTTGGGTTATCAAAATTGATTTTATCCTTGTAAGACCGTGGTAAACAACTTAGGAACCGCTGGATTTTTACTTTGTCCTCCCGGATAGAAGGTATGAACCTTAGTAATTCCAGGATTTTTTTTATCAGATCCTCCATAGTCATTTGACCAAGTCATAGCTCATTAAATTCTTTAGTTTTCCTTTCATAGTAGCTTTCAGATAGGTACTTTTTTTTGAAATATTTCTTAAATTCAGACCATTCCACCTGTTTCTCCTTTAGACCCTTGGCCAATTTTAGGTCTTGCCACCAAATGCTAGCTTTTCCTTTCAGATTATAGATGGCCATTCTAACTTTCATATTGCTGGAATAGTTGTATATCTGGAAATACTTCTTGATGTCTAGTAACCATGCTTCATCTTCCTCCCTTGTTCTGGATTCCCCATCAAAGGTAGTTGGTTTGATTTTATTAAATTCTCCCTCAAGGTGATCTACCTATTTTCTTTTTCTGTCTGTTTTTGTTTTCTCTTCAACTGAAGGTGTACCCTTAGATGAGCTATCCCCTCTTTCTTCTTCAGGACCAGAATTATTGGAGTGCCTTTTACTGACCTCTTCTTCTTGGTTATTATCCTTTGGGGATTTATTTGTCACTATGCTTCACAACAAAACTTCATTTATTTCCTTTTGTTCTTGTTGTGCCTTCCTCAATTTCTCATTGTCTACTTTAAAAAATTGTAGCTCAACAATGAGATTCCTCATTGTTTCCAGAACTTCAGTAGGTGAGATTTCGTCACTATTCTGTCTTGGATCTTCAAGAGATCTTTTCTCAGGATTCCCATCAATTATGATTTCTATGTCATCTTGGGCTGCCACGATTAACACAAAACAGAAAAGGGTTTTCTGTTTGTAACAATAAAGGTTTATTAGTTTTACATAAACAAAAATATATGTTAAGTAAATAATGTGGTCCTGTTCAAGCTCCAAGTGCTGTAACCTTTTCTCTGATACCATATGTAATGTACCTTAAAAATGTCATAAAAAAAAAATTCTATGAAGCATTAATCTCCAATTAACCATTCTATATGATTGTCGATTAAGGGAAGAAATCTTTGTTAATGTCATAATCTTCTTTGACGTGACTTAAGTCTGTCTCACCGCATGATTCCATTTACATATGTGTCTATCTTGCTTGATGTAGAATTTTATATGGTAAGTATCCAAGGGTTTTAGTAATTCCCCTTTAGTCCCAACCCACACATCTATAAGAATAAATATCTATACCATCAGCTAGACTTAGGACTTATAGTCCTGGTCTCTCTTTACACAAGGGTTCCTATGGGTTGCACGCATTACTTATTTAATTTATCCATTCGAAAAAAGAATGTTGGTTTACCATGCTATATCTACATATAGCCACGGGGTTGGATCCATGCCACATAGTTGAAAAGAAGTGCCTTAAAGGTATGCATTTAGCATTAATATATACATAGTCTTGAATGTATATGGGTCCCCTTTATGAATTATCCGAGATTTGTCATATTCCAATCCCTTACCCAACAGAGTTGGAGTAACAAGATCTTGTTTAACTTCAGTTTAACCTAAACGATGTTCCAACGACTCCTTCCTCAAATGATCAACTAACTGTAACAAGGCAGTCGAGGTATACGAATTCCCACTCGTCGAGTCTCATAAGAACTCATTTACTTCATGACTGTTTTGATGTGAAAGAGTGGACTACTGTCAGAGGGAAGTTAAGGCTCTGCACCCACCGTTTTAAAGGAAATATTTTGTGTGCATGTTACGATACTCTTACCTGGCCCCTCATCCATTCCAATCATGCCAAATCTTCCCTTGTCACATGGCTAGAACACCCTTCATACCTTCAACATTAAAACTGGGTAGTTAAGGTTACTTTTAGGGTTTAATGTATTTACTGTGTCATTGTGAAGTTGCGAAAGGCTTTGCACATTTTTTCTGGCTGAAGGATTCCATCGATTTAGGGAAAATGTTACCTGGTGGAATGACGATGCCCTTCGCCCCCCCTAGTAAGCTCTTCATTGACCCTATGTTTTGAATATGAAACGAGGTTTGGAATTCTCTAATATAGTGAAAAAATCCTTATGTCAAACTTTCTTGTTCTTGCTTGACCCTACTATTATCATTTTCTTCTGCAACTTCCCTGGTCAGCTTCTCGTTTTGGTATGAGCTGCTTACTGTAGGTTTATCTTCTAATTTTTTGAGTAGTCTCGACATCCTAAACCCTTGTTCCTAATTATGGAGTTTACACCCGTGGTGTTTCTTTAGGTAAAAAGAACTCATAGGTTTCATATCCCGATAGTCATTATTTCCTTATGGTCTCTCCACTGGAGTAAGTAGAGTTTGGATAATAAGCATGTCCTGGGGTAGAGCATAGTCTTAGTCTGGATTAAAGTTATTTTACAAAATTAATACCAAACTTGTTGCAAGTTCTTTCCCAACCGGTCTGTCAAGAAAATGCGATTCTTTGTGTTTGCAATTCATAACTAAATCTTCCTAAGACTATACGAGAATTCTTTTCAGAAAGGAATGGTCCCATTATGTAATACCTCATACACTGTAATTTTTTCTTTCTTTTCTTATATGGAAGTGAATTCTTATTTCTATAATTTCATCAATTTAATAGGTCCTTCGCATTTGTTGTTTTTCTCTTCATTTATGTCCAAAATAGTTCTACCCGGTGTCCCTAAAATGTGACCTCTGGGATTTGTGAATAATCCATTAAAGGTATCCTACAGTGTATAATGTCCTATGATCTTATAGCCATTTTTATAATTAGTGTGGTCTACCCATTTGGATCCAGTAGAAGGGATATCTCTTTATTGATTATTGATTTATAATTGTGCTTTGCGATTTGGTTCTGAAAGGGATAAACTCAATAGTTAGGTATAGTCCTGGCTCTGCATGAAAGGCTTATACTATGTCTTCGCACAGTATGACTTATACCATTTATTCATTAAATAAAGACTAGTACTGTCGATGATTTGATTTCATTAAATCTGTTGGCTGCTGTGTAAAATTTCCTTCTTATTAGTTTTATTCATTTTAAGGATTTGGTATGTATCACTAATGATGGACCTTGTTGATGCGAGGGTACCCATCAAGTTGTCATTGGACCATCCTCCCTCGGCCCAGACACCGATCTAGTCAGTTAGCGACAAGTAAAGGACACGAGTCTATAACTCATGAGTTGAGTGCCACTCTGGAATACTCAGTTACTGCATTTGTCATTCTGTTGATATTTTTCATCTATCTCTCTTTCATACAAACACCAATATTTTAAATGTTAAATTTTTCCAAGGTTTTCGTCAGCTTAACATTTCGGATGTTTTGTTCTTGTCTTCGGTGCAAAAGGTATTCGATTTCCCTTTGTAAACCCTACATGAGTTCAAGCAATGAAGGACATGGTTTCACTCTAGATTTATAGATGTTTGGTAGTCTCTTTCGATTTCCTAAAATGGTTGGGAATAGGAGAATTCCCAAATTGCATTCTTGGTTTTCTAGTCTGGTTTCTATGTGTAATAACTCCCTCGAAGATTAATCTACAGGACTTTCCCTCAAGTCTATTTGCAATAATGTAAAGACTGTTGGATGATGTTATTCACCATTCTGGTTTTATCATATACTTACAATTTATTTATTGTGACTGTTGTCCTAAATTACATACTCAGTATCGAATGTCTGTATCATCTGAACTTACAATTATGCACTATATGGAAAAAGGAACTTATATATTTCTAGAGGTCCACATTTTGTAAATTGAATTTGTTGTAGAGACATATTCGTATCATATCTATTATGCTATATGAGTCTTCCATATTGTTTTGCTTTACTTCGATATTTTCGTGAATGCTGTGACTCTGTATCTTCCTCACTGTAGGACATGAAAGTGTATTTTCTTCCTTATTTTCGATTTTTGATTTAGCATGGATATGATTGAAATTCTGATTTATTTAATAGGTTTTCTGTATATTCACTCACCTACAGGTGTGTAAGCATATGACCATATGTACATGGATACATTATTTAATTTCATTTACACTGTATAGATAAATAAATCTTTGAGCTCCAAAACAATTTATTGAGAGGTTTCAGATTCTCTATTTGGTATTTCATTTATACAATTGTAGTTACATGTTTGTTGGAACAATTTATTACTTATATAATATAGG
Source organism: Picea mariana (assembly GCA_032191745.1). Taxonomy (NCBI): domain Eukaryota; kingdom Viridiplantae; phylum Streptophyta; class Pinopsida; order Pinales; family Pinaceae; genus Picea; species Picea mariana. The sequence continues at coordinate 2,697 of JASDQU010751259.1, read as the reverse complement.
AACATATCTATACATATATGTATTTTCTGTTATAGACATTCAATCTTAGTTCCTTCTATAATGTCTGCACAGATCACCAACTGTATATATATATATATATATATATATATATNGTGTGTGTGTGTGTGTGTGTGTGTGTGTGTGTATGTATCGTGGAATAAATAGCATTTTCGTATTAGATCTCATTCAATTCTATGCGAGAATGGAGGTCTCAAATAAGTGTTGTGACTCTGAAGTTTACTTACAGTCTGAAGTTTTACTTACGGGAATGTACAAACACATGTATATGAACTTGATTTTAGTCCCATTTATACATAGATAGTTCTGCATAAGGAGTTTTAGTACACTCAAAATTACCCTACAGTTTTACCATCGTATAATAGTAATCACCCTACAAAATGAATATCTCCAGAATTTAGTCATGTGTACCCTTTCAGCGAACATATCAAATAAAAGGAAAATTATAACATTCGTACAATATTTAAACCAATAGTACAGAGTCACTCAGAACTAAACTATTTGAGGCATTCTATTAGTTTTTAAGCTTCACACAATCGAACATATTTCATCCATGGTGTTATTTCAATTCAAAATTTACAAATGCATTACATTAGTTGTTTAATCATACAAACAGAGAAGGAATGGAGTAACATATCTGAACTAGTTCACTGGAATACAAAGGGAACAACCACATTCCTCCCAACCTTAGAACAGGGAAACCAAAATCATTTGTCTTGTTCACCCCCCTAGCCTGACCATGAATCCATGAGGGCTAACTCGTAATTCCTCTTCAGCAAATGCCTGTCAGGTTCAACAATATTCTCCTTGCCTCACACTCAGCAAGTAGTGTTCATAACAACAAGCAATCAATAATATTTCCCCCCTGCATACTAGGCAACATCCTGCCTCCTCACATATGCTATATATCTCGAAAACAAAAATGCCTAGGTCTTTTTTCCCTTGGGATTTTTTTCATCTTTCCAAATCCTTGATTTTCAAGGGCTGCCAATGGCCAAATTCCTGATTTTCCACTTGTAACAATCAACCCTGAGGTAGTTCCAACATGTTCCCCACTCATGGAGTCATGGTCAGCTAATTTCAACATGGCAGTTCCATTTGTCCTCTTGCAATAATTATAAAATATTTTGTTTCATACAAGTGTCATAGTCAAGTATCTAGTTGGGTCAAATCAGATCTCTTCCCAGCAATCATAATCATTAATTACAATTAACCAAATTTGAAATTCAAATTTTCCATAAATGGAAAAAAAAATTCCAATTTTGAATTTACCAAAAACGGAATAAATTTCCTAAGAAATTTCAAATTCAAAAATAATTTATTTTGGGGGATGTTACACCTTTCTACAAAGTAAAATATTCCCAATGCAATAATCACCTACGGTATTGGTGGATATCATGCACCCCATCAAATATGAATTTTGCATGCTCTTATTCATTGACAGATATGTCTTCCTTTTATTCAAGGTATACATGTATTCCATACTTTTCAAACAATTCTTTTGACAACATTCACTTGAAATCAATTCTTTTATGGAAATTGATTTAGTGATAAATTCTTTCCTAGACCTTGTATAACTAGAATGATTTGGATTGATATAAAAAGGTCTAATCTTGGTCCTAGACACAATGTTTGTTTGCAATGTCTCCACTATTTCAACATACTCACTAGAAGGATTTTCCTTATCACCACAAGGAGTATCAAGCAAAACATTGTCAGGAGACTGAACTAGAGAATGTCGATCACCTTCGTTTGTTGCAATTGAATTTTTGAGACCATCATCATCAACATAATCGCTTGGAGGAAAATAATCATCAACATTGTGTCCACTATTGACATAATCATCTTCATTGCTTTCAAAATCCCCACTTGAGTGGAAATTTTCACCATCGTGCTTAGTGCATTGAAAACTTTCATCAGTATCTTGGAAATCCTCACTTGGAGGAAAATCAACATCAACATTGTTGCTTTTTAATTTATCACTCCGGAAAGAGTGACCACCAATGGCGTAATCATCTTCGCTACATTGAAAATCACCACTTGAAATATATTCTTCATCATCCTCATTACTAGCTTCAAAATCCTCACTTGTAGGAAAATATTCATTATCCTCATTGATACCTTCAAAATCGTCACTTTGAGGGAAGTCATCAGCACCAACATTGCTTCTTTTAAATTCCTCATTTGAGAAAGACTGTCCAACATTGCCATAATCGTCATCATTACTTTTAAAATCCCCACTTGGGGGAAATTATTCTTCATCCTCATTTGTGCCTTGGAAATCCTCACTTAGAGGAAACTATTCATCAGTACCTTCAAAATCTTCACTAGGAGGAAATTCATAATCACCAACATTGTTCTCTTTAAATTCCCTACTCAGGAAAAAGTGTCCACCATTGTCATAATCATCTTCATTGATTTTAAAATTTCCACTTGAGGGGATTTCTACATCATTTTCATTGGTGCCTTGAAAATATTCATCATGCGTTGAAACTCCTCACTTGGATGAAAATTTTCATCCTAATCATTTAAACGTTGATCATAGTCTCCACTTTGACCTACATTTTGATGATTTTCATTACTATTAAACTGCTGACTAGATTTATCACCATCGTATTCCTCCTCCTCATCATCGGTGCCTTCAAAGTCCTCTGATTTAGGACTTTCATGAGGAACATG
>JASDQU010751258.1:16985-30694 GCA_032191745.1 Picea mariana | reverse complement strand
TTAAATATACAAAGATTTACATTGCTGTTTTTTAGCCATTTTTTTTTTTAACAACGAATTATATTATATTTGAATTATATTATATTCGGATTACATTATATTCAGATCTTCCAGGCCTTAACAGTCCTCTATTGGCATGAAAAGGGAATGACCCTGTTTGCTTTGTTCCATAAACGAGATACATTTTCCCCTGTTGCGTCTTGTTATACCGCAATTCCCTCACATCAGCAGGAAGCCATTATTATGTCAGTAATTATTTTAATCAAAAAATATTGATGAGCTGTGTGGAAACTGGCACATTATCTATCCACAGTGTGTAGTTAATCTGACCAATGTATTTTTTTTTCTAACAGAACGCTTTTTGATAATTCATCAGCTAATTTGTTAAATTGTCTATAAAATATATATAAAAGATAGATTTTCGAAATGACTGCATAATCTCAATATACATTCCATCCATCCAGCGCCAGGTTGTAGAGCCTGCCTTCACCTTTACACACCAAACACTCTTCTTTTGCAAGAGAGAACTTTCTCGAAATCATTTGATTGTCTTATCCTTGTGACAATTTTCGATGCCTCGTGTTTCACCCACATTCTTTCATCATGCTTCGAATGCTTCACCCACACCCTTCCATCATGCTTCGAAGAACTTTTGGAATAATCAAAGTTTTAGATAATATATAAATAATTACAGTTAATTATGGTTATTTTATTTTATTTTTAAAGTGGTAGTTTAAATATTTTAGGTTTTTTTTTTTATATTTTTTTTGTCATAATTTTTTTGGGATATTTATTCGAAGTTTGAGATCAATATATTTAAGTGATTATTTTTGTATAATTTTAGTGTTTCCAAAATTTTTTAGCATGTTAATCCATTTTTATATTTAAAATTAGATTTTAAACAACAGAAAAAAATATTTTATATAAATTTATATAATTGAAAAAAAAAACAAAACATAAAATAGTTAAATAATACCATTTTAAAATAATTTCCATATAAAAACAAACATTTTATAAATTAACAATTTCTATCTACATTAAATTAAACTGTGTGAGAACAAATCTCTTCTGGTTAAACATATCTATATTTTTTACTATCAATACCAAAAATTAAATATTATAATATATTAAAAAATCAACAATAAAATGACGAAACATAAATATATATATTCCAATCAAAAGCTCGACCGACTTTACGCACTTGCTTTACGTAAGTTCTTTGGACCAAAACAAAACGATGAAGCAGATATTTCCAAAAACATAAATTAAATGATAATAAAATGATTGGAATCACAGTTTTTAATACAAAGGATTATACAAAATAATCATAAATATCGAACAACATATCCTTTGGATTTAGTTAAATAAATTTTGGGGAAATCATTATATTTTTACAGTTTAAATTATATTTTAATGTATAAATGAATTTAGTATTTTAAAAAAATTTTGATACATTTAAATTATACAATTCATTATTCAAATCTACAATTCCAATAATTTCAATAAAATTGTATACATGTAAATTACACGTTAATGGTCACCGAAACAATAAGACATTAATAATTCAAAGCAGTGTACATCGAACCCCTTATGTCAAACGGATTTGCCATTTAGTTATCATTTGTCGTGGATAGATGTGGCTGCTGGCTATGCACGTGTCAACTGAAAGATCTAAAGAATATGTGAGCGTCATTTCACAGGGTTTACTTAATTGAAAATTATGTGCAACCAATGAGAGTCTATCCACATAGTTGAGACTGATTTGGTTCATTCAATATAAATTAAAAATACTAAATCAAAAAGTTCCAGCACTGGATATCAAGTTGGATTGGAAGTCAACTTCGTCTACGACAGAAACATCAGTGGACGAGTGATGCCGTGAGAGACCAACTGGCCACAGTGTTTTCCAAGAAGAGACGTGAGATGCAATCAAAGCAGGAGCAGTCCATTCCGTTGATATATATATATATATATATATATATACACGAAGGAAGTTTTCCATTGGCAATCAGATCAGTTGGGGATCCATGGCCAGCCTTGGAAGCCGATTGGATTTTCTGCTATGCCTTCTTCTCCTGCAGTCTGTTCTCGGTTCTTCTGACACTCCGCAATTGGTAATTATATTCAATGCTTTGAAACATATTTTAATTTCAAAACAATATTCAATTGATGAATCTGTAAGGTAGATTGCTTAGTTCATGCCATGGAAGTTACTGCCAGTAGAATGTTAGTGAATTAATTCTAATTCTGTTGTTGTTGTTACTGGAGTGCAGAAGGACTGTAGCAATGGGTGCGAGTCGAAATTCTGTCGAGGTCTGCCTCGTTATGTTTAATTTTGATTTGTAGGAGATTAAAATGAGGCATGGAATACTAGATTTTGTTAAGTCTGATTATTGATGTTAGGCGAAGGAATTGAAGTGTGATTATAGATGTTGAAGGGGTTAGTTCATTGTGAATATTGTTAAGTATTTTGGTATTTTTTTTGTGGGTTTGTTTTTTAGAGATTCATCTACATTTGTGAATAAGCATTTCTTCCATTTTCAACCAGATTTTCCTTTTTTTTACTTTGATTTTTCGAGAGATTTGAATGAATCATGGAGTCTGACATTTTGTTAGAGAAATTGTTGTTAAGTTTTAAGGATAATAATATCATCGACGAATGTGAAGCATTTTATTCTTTCCATTTCCAGTAAAGTTTTCCTTGAAAAGTAAATGTGATTATCGATGTATTTTAATTGCAGAGGCCCCGATTCTAAGGTATGGGCGATACTGCGGAGTGTTTTACACTGGATGCAATGGAGAATCTCCCTGCGATGGGTTGGACAGCTGCTGCAAAAGTCATGACTATTGCATCACGCGCACCGGCGATTACCTGAACGTCCAGTGCAATCAGAAATTGCTGGACTGCCTGAGCGCTTACGTTAGTTCTGGACAAGGTCAGTTCAGAGGCACCAAGTGTCGCAGCCAGACGGTGGTGAATACCATCGACTTTGCCATTAAGGCAGGTGTGTGGATCGGAAGAAGGATACCGCCCCAAGATCTCCAAAACTCCTCCGCCTCAACACCCTAATAAAGCTCCTGCTTCACATATAATTTCAGAGTTAGTATAGCTGTTTGAAGTTTGATGATATCGACCTTGGATACTAATTAGAGCGGGAGTCGAGAAGCACATTGCGATTGTTGTTCGGGCTTTGAAACCCTTACTTTTCCATCGTACACAGTCGGAGTATGGGGTGAGCACTAACTAGCTTGTTGTGCATGTCCCTATATATACAGGGACAGATCACTTTAATATATACGTCAGAATATATCTTACAATGTATATACCACCTATTATAATATCAACAACAAACAAAGTGACCTAAGGTTTATTATACACACTGTACTTTTGTAAATTCTAAATATTCTTGTTCGTTGGTAAAAAGCAAAGCTGCTTTTGTCTTCGGACTTCCAGATTTTCGCCCTGTACTTATTTATTTATGTGGATTTGGCCGTGCAATTAATTAATGTCTTTTTTTATCAGTAATTACTAATGTTTGTATTATTTTATTATATTAGTTATGATAATGAAGTATTTTTTATTAATTAATATATTTATTTATTTATTTATTTTGTGATTTGTGAAAATTATTTTTAAAAGATAATAAAATTTTAAAATAATTTTGAATAAGTGGAATGACCAGTGATGTTGTTTAGTATTTTTTTTTTATTGAAAGTTTTAAACAAATAGAATAAAATTAGTTTACAAATGAATTACAACACATAATAAAAGTTTTTTGTTTTAATAAGAAAAACAATTATTAAAAAAAAACACATTTGTAGGGAAAGGATGCATAGTTCAAGATCATAGCGATTTGAGACCTCCACTAATTAAAATTATCTTCATCTAAAAAGTTATTGTTTTCTTAGGTTTAATAGTGACTCCATAGCCTTAATTCTAACTTCTCCAATTAAGCCTAAAAAAAATAGAAGTAGGCCAACTATAGTTAGTTACCACTATTTATAATAAAAAGAAGTTGAAGGAACATTACTAGGGACTTTATAATCCAATTAATGCAAGGAATGTAATTCACAAATGCAATGAAAGTGACTATATATTGTGAGAATGAGAAGCCACAAAGTTCTCGAGGAAAATTGTGTGTTAGGTAGGATACCCCCAAGGATTATGACAACCTACCTCTAAATGTAGACATACCTACCTCTAAATGCAGGCGTGATTCCCTTAAGAACATAAATTGTGGCTCTTTTATTTTAATGACTATCAATTTTTGTGTTATATTATTAAGCATGAATGGGAATTTTGTACTATAATTGATTCAGGAGGATTCCCACAACCCATCCAAAATTGATGGTCTCAAAATTGATGAAAAGGTCTTCATGTCAAAGAGCTCATCAAGATATTTCCAACGCAACTTGAATGACTCAAACAAACACCATATGCAAAAGTTATGGCCTTTAAAAGTTGAAGGCAAAACAAAGGATGAGGTTGACACGTGGCACACCCAGAGACTAACACGTGACGCACACCAAAATTGATACCTAGCACACTCAGAGTTTGAAACGTGGCACACTCAACACAGACACATAACATGGTGACATGTTGACACGTGGTTCGATGACAAGTCGACACATGGCACCAAGAAGACTATGTAATAATGTCACGTGGCATCACATGGAACAACAGGAGGCTGCCACATGGACTTTCTAAAAAGCCTATGAGACAACCAATGTCTCCTCCTATGTGGCGGTGGAATATTGTGTGGCAAAGTTGGATGGCGGGGATTTTTGTGGTCAAATCCACATGGATATGTGGGTGCACAAATTGTTATTTATTTATGGTAATCATACATTATATGTGGAATAATATCTAAATAGTATCCCAATATTCATTATTATATTCCATATAAAGTGGAGTTCAAATAAGGTATTTTGGATGCATTATTCCATGTAAAATGGTATGAGGAGATTTCATGGGATTTGAACCACGATCTCCTCTATCGAACTCCAAAACTTTACCATTAGACCATACACCTAAACCTTGCTTTATCATGCAACAGATTCCTTTTGAAGAGAGGAGGAAGTATATTGTATGGAGAATAAAATCGATGCAACCTTTTTAATTGCGGGAATAACCAAAGGAAATTTCTAGTAGTTCTCATCTCTTCTTGGAAGAATTTCGAAGATGAATTTATGTAGGTTGAACATCGTTTTTTATGTAAGAAGGCCATTTTGATGTACATTTATCATCATTTTAATGGATCGGTGCCACTGTTGAAGCGGACCCGAAGATGTAGCCCATGATGGGTGAACTTTGTTCACAAATTCTTGTTATTTCTCTTCTTATTTGTTTTTTATTCTCCATTTTCATCAATTCAATTGTTCATTAAACTTTATTAACTCCATTTAATTAATAATGTTGGGAAAATTTTCAATTAGCATAACAAAGTCAATTTTAGCTCCAATTTCAGATCAAGTTGGTATCAGAGAAAGACTAATAAAGTATTTGCGAATGTTGGTGTTGAATGCTAACCAGGTTTAAGCTCAAGCATGGAAAATGATCGTTTGAAGAGTTTAATCCTCGATTGATACAAGATGTGCATTCCAACAACAAGTTGTGGTACTTGAAGGGGAAGAAAACCTCACTGAGTCTAAAAGATCATTTCGGAAATATTTTCTGGACACAAAAGCCATGGTGGAAGAGTTATACAGAGAATGAAGAAAGAATGGGGAAGGCCTGAGTCAGGTGAAAAACAAAGAAAGTAGTGGTGATCCTCCTCAAACTCCTCCTTCTTCTACTTCTTCTTCTCCACCTCCATCTCCATCTCAAAAAGGGAAACCAGAAAAGATTGATTCCAAATTACATGTGAGAAAAGAAAAACTACAATGAAGATAGAATATGTGAATCCTTCATGTTCACATTGCAAAAAGAAAGGACATGATGATGCCAAGTGTTGGAAACTTTATCCATAACTAAATCCAAAGTGGTTCAAAGACAAAAAGGGTAATAAGAAGACTGCGACTATAATCCAAGAGGATCTTGGATCAAATTCAGGTGATGAAACCAAGATAATGGCCATAGGACTACAAGGTATATCTAGTTTTACTAGTATTATCTATAATATACGCATTCTTTAAATGTTGAAATAACGCCTTATGTAAAGAAAAGAAGTGAGTTATTTCATATTAGAGTCATATCAAAACATACAAATATTGATACACTCTTTGATAGTGGTTCACAAGATAATCTTATTTCTAAAGAAATTTTTAATACATTGGGACTTGAAACTAAGCCTCATACAGAACCATGTCCTTTAGGATGGGTATGTGAATATGCTAAGTTGTATGTATCTCAACAATGTAAACTCAAATTTGCAATTACCCCTAATTTCATCGGTGAGGTAGAGTTAGATGTTGTACCACTTGATATTCGTGGGATTGTTTTCGGAAGTATTTATTTGTATGACATGAAAGCTATCTTTTATAGGGAGGATAACAAGTACCATATCGAAAAGGATGGGATTGAGTATATTGTAAGAGCCCATCATGTGAAGTCTAACCTGTCTCTTGCTACTACGAGAAAAATAAAATTATTGGTAAATGCGAGAAAATGTTGTACTCGTGTGTGTAAAAGATAAGGATGATGATAAATCCAAATATTTCTTGACTCAAGGATTTCATGGCAATACTATAATTTGTACTAGTTCTGTAGTGATTCCTCCTATTTTTTCTATTCCTACAGAGCATCCTTCTACACTTGTGGAAATTCCATTGGTAGAGGTTGACTACAAATCTTTATTGGCTAAGGAAGTCCATTTAGATAATGTTGTGGAGCTATGCCAACTGTCAGACATTGAAAATAAATAACCTTCACTAGAAAAAGTTTTATAGTGCTTCAAGTGATGCAGATTTATGAGCGGAATGAAATGAATAACATATTGAATACCATAACACAGAGATACGGAGAACAAAAACACATATCCAATGAACAATAACTTCTATTGAATAAGTAAAATAGGTTGAAATTGTAAAACTGCATAATTGAAACAACTTGCTCGAATGGTAGTAGTTATCTCTGAGAAGAGATGTGGCTGCTACGTGCATCTGTCTAAGTAGAATGATTGCAGTGAGGCTCTAGAGGACCTTTTAACATTACTCATGGATTCCAAATCCCTAGACATCCAAAAAAATAACCATAGGAGATGAAACGCCAAAAATTATGCGGGCCTTGATGGGTAAGTTGTTACCTCAACTTCCCAAGATCATAAAATTTTCATACGACCTCTATTTTAGGTGCGTGATAGCCCATTGGAAATGTATTTTAGAGAACTATACATTTTGTTGTCAAACTGTGACTTTGTCTACAGTTTGACCATGGTAATCTCAAAAAAACATTTTTTAGGGCCCCAAAATGGCCCTAGAAGTACAGAAAGATGTACTGACATGAAAACTTCCAAAATAAGCCAGTTGGATTAGGTGGACGACCACCAATATCCACCTAGAAGTTGTGTAGGGCTTCAGAAAGCCCCGAAAGTGTAGAACCCACAATTACAAAAAAACATGTTGCACTAAATATTGTCAAGATGAGCCAGTTGGAATAGGTGGGTGGCCACTAATAACCACTTGGATCAGTCCTCCCCCCTTAGGAAGAAATGGAATCTGTTGCATTGAGTGCCCCCATCAGGTGGGGAATTTTTTTGTTGAATTTGGCTCCGGGTGAGCCACTTTCCTTGGTACAGGAGTTGCCCTGCCTTGACAACCCAATAAAGTTGAATCCTCTGTTGGTGAGTTCCCTTGACCTGTGTGTCCACTATATGATCAGTGGATACACATTCCATGCAGTCAGGTTTGAGATCTATTGGTTTCAACTGTTCTGCGATCTCTGAGGTGTCCAATAATGGTGGAAAATATGGTCGAAGGAGGTCCACATTGAACACTGGGTGCAAGCCAAGGAAGGGGGGAAGTGTTGAGCTCAAAAGCATTGTCACCCACAACCTTGGTGATAGTGTAAGGCACATATCGAAGTAGACAGAGCTTCTAATGGGGCCCTGTAAGGCGTTCTTTTTGCAAATGTAACCAGACCTTGTCTCCCACCTGAAACTTTTGTGGTACCCGTAGTTGATCATAGCGTTGCTTGTACTTTGCATTGGCTTTCTGTAAAATCTCATGGACCTGTTAGCGAATGTGCCAAATCCGGTCTATAAATATGGTGTCTTTGTCAGCCTTAGACTAAACATGGGAAGAATTTGTATGTGTGGTTGCAAGGGGTAGTGAAGCATCAATGGGACCCAAGGGTTGGAATCCCAGCCTCACCTGAAAGGGGCTATGGTCGGTGCAGCTATGGAGAGCCCTATTGTAGTTGTGTTGAACATAGGAAAGACTCTCATCCCATGTGTTTGGATGCTTAGGGTTATATATGTGCAGGATGTGTACAATCATCCGATTGATGACCTTTGTCTGGCAATTAGTTTGAGGGTGGAAGGAAGTGGATTTCGTGAGCTTGGTGTCAAACAGTCACAAGAGAATCGACCAAAATGTGTTGAGGAACCTATTGTCCCGATCACAGATGATGGTATGTGGTATCCCAAAATGGAACCATACTCATTCGAGGAATAGCTTGGCAGTGTTTGTCGATTTGATGCTCTTCTTACAGGATGTGAGAATGGTCATCTTAGAAAACCAATCAACCACCACAATACGCAATCATTTCCTTTCTTGGTGGATGAAAGGCAAAACATGTAATCCATCGAGACAGATTCCCAAGGCCTCTCAGGAGTAGGAAGAGGGGTGTATAATACTTTCTTCTTGGTGGATGGCTTGGAAATGGCACAAGCAGTGCAAGATCTGATATACTTGCTGACGTCCTGTCAAATTTTTGGCCAATAAAAATGTTTCTATAGAATGGCCACAATTTTCTCCATGCCAAAATTTCTTGTCATCCAACTGTAGTGAGCCTCCCAAATCATCTTTGCATGCTCACTTGCAAGAAAAAAGAGATGGCCCATATGGCATAACAGTCCATCATGAATGTGAAAATCGATGGCATTTGCGCATATACCCAAGAGCTGATAGGTGGTGGCGAAGTATGTATCTTCCTGATAAAGTCAAGGCCGCTTAGATGCCTCATGCCCATAGGAATGGAGCACGGTGGTGAGTACAACAATGGGAGGTCGACTGAGGCAGTCAGTGATATGATTTTTGATCCCTGTCTTATGCGTGATGTTGAGATGGAACTATTGCAGGTAAGTGGACCATTTCTAATGGCGCTCGTTCTGCAACTTCCCATGTGTCTATATGAACTACAAAGGCTTGTGATCAATGTCGATGATTGTATCCTTTCCCATAATGTAATGTTTCCATTGACATAAATCTTGTACAATGGAATACATTTCCTTGTCATAGGTGGGGTATTCCTGGACAGTATCTGAGAGTGTCTCACTATGGTATTCTACCAGATGACCGTATTTAGTGATAACTGCACCTACAACATATTCAGATGCATCATTATCAATATCGAATGGTTGTTGCAAATCGAGTAAGGAGAGTACTGTAGTTGATCATAAGTGATGCTTTAGATAATCAAATGCTCGTTGGTGTGCCTTTACCCACGTGAAATTTACCTTGCCACCTCCCTTGGTCACTTGACTGAGGGCCCATGTGATATGGGAGAATCCCAACATGAAACGTCGGTAGAATTTGGCAAGTCCCAAGAAGATCTGAAGCTCAGTTAGTGGTCAGGACTGGCTAGTCATGGATGACTTGGATCTTAGTTGGATCCACATGTACCCCATGTTCATCAACAATGTAGCCCAAGTATTGGCCCTTGTTCATGACAAGGATCATTTTTCCAAGTTGGCATATAGCTTGTGTTTTTGTAGAGTTCTCAAAACCTATTGAATATACTGCATGTGATCCTCCGAAGTTATGTTGAAGATGAGGATGTCATCCAGATATACTACCACAAAAGAGTTAGTGAAGGATCTCAATAAATCATCCATAAACCTCATGGAAGTTGTTGGTGCATTTGTTAGGCCAAAGGGCATGACCAACCATTCAAAGAGACCTTCTTTAGATTTGAAACTTTTCTTCCATACATTAGTCGGTTTGATGGGAACCTAGTGGTAGCCAGAATTTAGGTCAATCTTTCTAAAGAACTTGTCCCCCTTGAGTTGGTCAAGAAGGTCATCAATTTAGGGAATTGGGTACTGGTTCCTGACTATGATTTTGTTTAATGCTATGTAATCAATGCAAAGCTTCCAAGTCCTATCTTTCTTTTGCACCAGTACAATCAAGCTTTCGTAAGGGGGGAGTTGGGTCTGATGTGACCCTTTTGAATAATCTCTTGGATCTGACGCTTGATTTCTTCATTTTCCTTCAGCAAGTGATGATAAACTGGTCCATTAGGAAAAAGGTGCATCGAGGATTAGATCAATTGGATGCTTGACTTGGCAGTGCATCGGTACCCTGATGGGTGAGGAGAAGATTTATCTGTACTCTTCCAGGATTCCATCCACTTGCTTCTACTGCAAAGAGAGGCTCTATGTAGAGGTCATGGATGTGGTGATGACCTTCTACTTACTGTGAGCACAAATCACAAAAAAGATGAAATTTCTGGTCTGTGAAATGACCTTACTGCATTTCTTAGAAGATATTAAAGAAATAGTGGTAGGCGACGCTACCTATGGCATTCTGTAAAATTGTCTACCCAAAGTAATAATAAAACTTCGGGGTCTAGACTCATACACAACATGTCACTTCCACAAATATGGTTGTCCTAAAATAACACCACAAAATTAAAGGGGATAAATATCACACAATACCTCATCTTTGAAGGGCTTGATGTCATAGGGAAGATGACATTATTCCCTGATGAAAATATATCTTCTTTGGTGAAGCCAGCCGATGGTGTAGGGCTTTGGGTGTGGTGTCATCGACAGGTCCACCCGCTTGACTACCTATGTTGATATCATGTTCTTCTGACTCTCGTTATCAGTAATGAAATGAAATAGATCCCCCTTTACCTACATCTATGAGTGAAATAGGTGTTCCCCTTCCTATGGCGCATCTGGTCACTTGGCTAGAATTTGGTGGTAGTGACAGTGGTGTTGGGTTTGGCATCGATAATTCGCTTCCCTCCTTCTAGATTTTATTCAGAGTCATAATCTTCCTCGAACTCGAAGTTTTCAGCTCGACCACTAGTGACTGCTTGGAGCAACATTCTTCGGTGTTGTGCCAAGGCATTTTATGGTATTCACACCACTTTCCCATGTCCTTCTTCGAATTCTCATTACCCTTATTGTGTTGTGGCTTAAACTGGTTTTCCTTAGAGTGGCCATCTTTGCTTTGTCCCTTGTTTTTTTCGATTGGGGTCGCCTTTGTTGTGATTAGGCTGTGAGGAGTGTGCAGATCCAAACTCTCACCTCTTATGCTCAAATTTATTCTCAATCTTGACAACATATCTATAAGTCATACCCAATGATGCGATGTCCACAAACTCCATTTCTATTTGAATGTATCTATGCAGACAACCGCAGTATTTCAGTACCATATGTCATTCAGAGTCTTTGATACCTAATTTGGTGTGCAGGGTATGGAACATATTGGTGAAATCCGGTATTGTCTGGTCCATTTCCTAACGTATGGTGGTCCATCTTGTGTAATGGTCCTTGTAGCTTCCAACAGGGTAGTATCATTCTTTAATGGCATCCCTGAAGGAATCCCATGTGGGGGCGACCACTATTATTGCAGATTCCTCTATGGACCTTTTCTCAGAGTAAGTATCCCACCAATCCTTAACATGCGGGATGGCCTTGAGGAGTGCAAAAGTAATATTTTCCTTATCAAAAAAATTGTGGACCGAAAAATACCCTTCAAGCAGATTCAACCATTTATCTATAACATCTGCATCTATCAGTCCTTCAAATAATGGAATATAAAAATTTTCTTGTACCTTTAAGGGGGTTGCATGGCCGCTTGATGAAAATGCATGTTATGTGGGCAATCGCTGAAGGATCTGTGCAAAGTTGTCCATCATTTCGTTCCTTTGTCGTGCAAGGGCTTCCTCGAGAAATAGTTTAAAAGGATCTCCTTCTCCATCATCTTTCTTTTCGTCCCCCCTGAGTTTTGGTCAGGTTCAGTGCAACCTATCTTGAAAAGGCTCGACTGGTTCAATTCCCAGCTTCTTGAACCCAGATATTGTCGGGAACATGCACAAAGAAAAACAAATGAAGAGCAGATCGCTCTGATACCATTAATTCAGATTTATGAGTAGAACGAAATGAATAACAGATTGAATACCATAACTCATAGATACAGATAACAACAACAGATATCCAATGAACAATAACTTCTATTGAATAAGTAAAATAGGCTGAAACTATAAAACTGTAGAACTGAAACAACTTGATCGAATGGTGGTAGCTATCTCTAAGAAGAGATGTGGCTGCTACGCGCATCTGTTTGAGAAGAATAATTACAATGAGGCTTCAGAGGCCCTTTTAAAATTACTTATGAATTCCAAAACCCTGGACGTCCAAAAACTTAACCTAGGAGATGAAACGCCAAAAGTTATGTGGGCCTCGATGGGTAAGTTGGTACCTCAACTTCCCTGGGTCGTAAATTTTTCATACGAGCTCCATTTTAGGCGCGTAATAGCCCGTTGGAAAGGTATTTTCAATAACTACACATTATGTCATTAAATTGTGACTGTGTCTATAGTTTGACTGTGGGAAGCCAAAAAAAAAACAATGTTTAAGGCCCCAAAACGGCCCGAGAAGTACAGAAAGATGTACTGACATAAAAACTTCCAAAATAAGTCATTTGTATTAGGTGGGAAGTTGCCAATATCCACCTGGAATCTTTGTAGGGCTTCAGATATCCCCGGAAGTGTAGAAACCACAATTACAAAGAATTACATAAAAACGTGTTGAACTAAAAATTATCAAGAGGAGTCTGTTGAAATAGGTGGATGGCCATCAATATCCACCTGGATCATGAGGTAATTGTTTGGATATTTATTTCAATTTTAACAGTGAAACAACTAACATGGTTGACACTTTTTGTATGCCAACCATTTTATATATTTTCATTACTAGTTTTGTTGTAGCAAGAATAGTTCATACATGTGTATCATGTTATCTTTTTAAGAAATCTAATTTCTTTTTATGAGTAATGTAAGGAGAAAATAAAGTCATCATAAAGATTTGTGTTTACATACTGATAACGAGAAATCATGGAAATGTATATTAAAAATACAAGTACTCATATATCATACTTATACGTATTAGTACTTGTATATCATACTTTCTAGACAATGATTTATTTTCAAATATTTATTTAAAAAAGATTAAAAAGTCTTTGAGTATTAAAATAATTTAATGATGCATTTACCTATAAACTAAAATTACAATCTATTTTATATAAATGCTATAAGCATAGTACTTCTAATAGAGAATCTTGTTTGGTATAGCCCAAGATTCTCTGTAAATAAGAAATACACAAAAAGATAACACAAACATATTGAACACAATTTTTTTTTATAAATGAGTAGGGTAACCAGAAGTCAAGAAAGTTATATCTATTATAAAGAAATATAACTTAGAGTTAATTTTTAAGAATATGTTAGGGTTCTCATTTTCAAAGAAACCATGGAAATGGTAAATCAATAGTTGGCTTAAGATAAATAAATTAAATATTTTTATAACCAGATGAAT
>JASDQU010751258.1:5141-16935 GCA_032191745.1 Picea mariana | reverse complement strand
GATAATAATATCATCGACGAATGTGAAGCATTTTATTCTTTCCATTTTCAGTAAAGTTTTCCTTGAAAAGTAAATGTGATTATCGATGTATTTTAATTGCAGAGGCCCCGATTCTAAGGTATGGGCGATACTGCGGAGTGTTTTACACTGGATGCAATGGGGAATCTCCCTGCGATGGGTTGGACAGCTGCTGCAAAAGTCATGACTATTGCATCACGCGCACTGGCAATTACCTGAACGTCCAGTGCAATCAGAAATTGCTGGACTGCCTGAGCGCTTATCTTAATTCTGGACAAGGTCAGTTCAGCGGCACCAAGTGTCGCAGCCAGACGGTGGTGAATACCATCGACTTTGCCATTAAGGCAGGTGTGTGGATCGGAGGAAGGATACCGCCCCAAGATCTCCAAAACTCCTCGGCCTCAACACCCTAATAAAGCTCCTGCTTCACATATAATTTCAGAGTTAGTATAGCTGTTTGAAGTTTGATGATATCGGCCATGGATACTAATTAGAGCGGGAGTCGAGAAGGACATTGCGATTGTTGTTCGGGCTTTGAAACCCTTACTTTTCCATCGTACACAGTCGGAGTATGGGGTGAGCAATAACTAGCTTGCTGTGCATGTCCCTATATATATAGGGACAGATCACCTTAATATATACGTCAGAATATATCTTACAATGTATATACCACCTATTACAATATCAACAACAAACAAAGTGACCTAAGGTTTATTATACTTACTGTACTTTTGTAAATTCTAAATATTCTTGTTCGTTGGTAAAAAGCAAAGCTGCTTTTGTCTTCGGACTTCCAGATTTTCGCCCTGTACTTATTTATTTATGTGGATTTGGCCGTGCAATTAATTAATGTCTGTTTTTTTTATCAGTAATTACTAATGTTTGTATTATTTTATTATATTGGTTATGATAAAGAAGTATTTTTTATTAATTATTATATATTTATTTATTTATTTTGTGATATGTGAAAATTATTTTTAAAAGATAATAAAATTTTAAAATAATTTTGAATAAGTGGAATGACCAGTGATGTTGTTTAGTATTTTTTTTTAATTGAAGGTTTAAAATTACAAATGAATTACAATACATAATAAAAAAAAATTGTTTTAATAATAAAAACAATTATTAAAAAAAAACACATTTGTAGGGAAAGGATGCATAGCCTAAGATCATAGTGATTTGAGACCTTCACTAATTAAAATTATCTTCATTTAAAAGTTATTGTTTTCTTAGGCTTAATAGTGACTCCATAGCCTTAATTCTAACTTCTCCCAATTAAATCTAAAGAAAATAGAAGTAGGCCAACTAGAGTTAGTTACCACTATTTATAATAAATAGAAGTTGAAGGAACATTACTAGGGATTTTATAATTCAATTAATGCAATGAATGTAATTCACAAATGCAATGAAAGTGACTATATATTGTGAGAATGAGAAGCCACAAAGTTCTCGAGGAAAATTGTGTTAGGTAGGATACCCCCAAGGATTATGGCAACCTACCTCTAAATGTAGACATACCTACCTCTAAATGCAGGCGTGATTCCCTTAAGAACATAAATTGTGGCTCTTTTATTTTAATGACTATCAATTTTTATGTTATATTATTAAGCATGAATGGGAATTTTGTACTATAATTGATCCAGGAGGATTCCCACAACCGATCCAAAATTGATGAAAAGGTCTTCATGTCAAAGAGCTCGTCAAAATATTTCCAAAATATGCAAAAGTTATGGCCTTTAAAAGTTAAAGGCAAAACAAAGGACGAGGTTGACACGTGGCACACCCAAAGACTAACACGTAATGCACACCAAAATTGATACCTAGCACACTCAGAGTTTGAAACGTGGCACACTCAACACAAACGCATAATATGGTGACATGTTGACACGTGGTTCGATGACAAATCGACACATGGCACCAAGAAGACTATGTAATAATGTCACGTGACATAACATGGAACAACAGAAGGCTGCCACATGGACCTTCTAAAAAGGTCTATGTGACAACCAGTCTCTCCTCCTATGTGGCGATGGAGTATTGTGTGGCAAAGTTGGATGGCGGGGATTTTTGTGGTCAAATCCACATGGATATGTGGGTGCACAAATTGTTATATATTTATGGCAATCATACATTATACGTGGAATAATATCTAAATAGTATCCCAATATTCATTATTATATTCCGTATAAAGTGGAGTTCAAATAAGGTATTTTGGATGCATTATTCCATGTAAAACGGCATTATATATATATGGTAATCATACATTATATGTGGAATAATATCTAAATAATATCCCAATATTCCATATAAAGTGAAGTTCAAATAAGGTATTTTGGATGCATTATTCCATGTAAAATAAGGTATTTTGGATGCATTATTCCATGTAAAATGGTTTGAGGAGATTTCATAGGATTTGAACCACAATCTCTTATATCGAACTCCGAAACTTTACCATTAGACCATACACTTAAACCTTGTTTTATTATGTAACGGATTCCTTTTGAAGAGAGGAGGAAGTATATTGTATGGAGAATAAAATCCATACAACCTTTTTAATTGTGGGAATAACCAAAGGAAGTTTCTAGTAGTTCTCATCTCTTCTTGGAAGAATTCCAAAAATGAATTTATGTAGGTTGAACATCATTTTTTAAGTAAGAAGGTCATTTTGATGTACATTTATCATAATTTTAATGGATCGGTGTCACTGTTGAAGTGGACCCAAAGATGTAGCCCATGACGGGTGAATTTTGTTAACAAATTCTTGTTATTTCTCTTCTTATTTGTTTTTTATTCTCCATTTTCATCAATTCAATTGTTCATTAAATTTTATTAACTCCATTTAATTAATAATGTTGGGAAAATTTTCAATTAGCATAAGAAAGTCAATTTAAGCTCCAATTTCAGATCAAGTTGGTATCAAAGAAAAACTAATAAAGTATTTGCGAATGTTGGTGTTGAATGCCAACCAGGTTTAAGCTCAAGCATGGAAAATGATCGTTTGAAGAGTTTAATCCTTGATTCATATAAGACGTGCATTCCAACAACAAGTCGTGGTACTTGAAGGGGAAGAAAACCTCACTGAGTCTGAAAGATCATTTCGGAAATATTTTCTCGACATGAAAGCCATGGTGGAAGAGTTATAAAGAGAACGAAGAAAGAATGGGGAAGGCCTGAGTCAGGTGAAAAACAAAGAAAGCAATGGTGATCCTCCTCAAACTCCTCCTTCTTCTACTTCTTCTTCTCCACCTCCACCTCCATCTCAAAAAGGGAAACCAAAAAAGACTGATTCCAAATTACCTGTGAGAAAAGAAAAACTACAATGAAGATAGAAGATGTGAATCCTTCATGTTCACATTGCAAAAAGAAAGGACATGATGATGCCAAGTGTTGGAAACTTTATCCATAACTAAATCCAAAGTGGTTCAAAGACAAAAAGGGTAATAAGAAGACTACGACTATAATCCAAGAGGATCTTGGATCAAATTCAGGTTATGAAACCAAGATCATGGCTATAGGACAACAAGGTATATCTAGTTTTACTAGTATTATCTATAATATACACATTCTTTAAATGTTGAAATAACGCCTTATGTAAAGAAAAGAAGTGAGTTATTTCATATTAGAGTCATCTCAAAACATACAAATATTGATACACTCTTTGATAGTGGTTCACAAGATAATCTTATTTCTAAAGAAATTGTTAATACATTGGGACTTGAAACTAAGCCTCATACAAAACCATGTCCTTTAGGATGGGTATGTGAATATGCTAAGTTGTATGTATCTCAACAATGTAAACTCATATTTGCAATTACCTCTAATTTCATCGATGAGGTAGAGTTAGATGTTGTACCAATTGATATTCGTGGGATTGTTTTCGGAAGTATTTATTTGTATGACATGAAAGCTATCTTTTATAGGGAGGATACAAGTACCATCTCGAAAAGGATGGGATTGAGTATATTGTAAGAGCCCATCATGTGAAGTCTAACTTGTCTCTTGCTACTACGGGAAAAATAAAATTATTGGTAAATGTGAGAAAATGTTGTACTCATGTGTGTAAAAGATAAGGATGATGATAAATCCAAATATTTCTTGACTCAAGGATTTCATGGCAATACTATAATTTGTACTAGTTCTGTAGTGATTCCTCCTATTTTTTCTATTCCTACAGAGCATCCTTCTACACTTATGAAAATTCCTTTGGTAGAGGTTGACTGCAAATCTTTATTGGCTAAGTCCATTTAGATAATGTTGTGGAGCTATGCCAACTGTCAGACATTGAAAATAAATAACCTTCACTAGAAAAAGTTTTATAGTGCTTCAGGTGATGCAGATTTATGAGCGAAATGAAATGAATAACAGATTGAATACCATAACACAGAGATACGGAGAACATCAACACATATCCAATGAACAATAACTTCTATTGAATAAGTAAAATAGGCTAAAATTGTAAAACTGCAAAATTGAAACAACTTGCTCGAATGGTAGTAGTTATCTCTAAGCAGAGATGTGGTTGCTACATGAATCCGTCTGAGTAGAATGATTACAGTGAGGCTCTAGAGGACCTTTTAACATTACTCATGAATTCCAAAACCCTATATATCCAAAAAAATAATCCGAGGAGATGAAACGCCAAAAATTATGCGGGCCTTGATGGGTAAGTTGGTACCTCAACTTCCCAGGATCATGAAATTTTCATATGACCTCTATTTTAGGTGCGTGATAGCCCATTGGAAATGTATTTTAGAGAACTATACATTATGTCGTCAAACTGTGACTTTGTCTACAGTTTGACCGTGGTAATCTCAAAAAAACATTATTTAGGGCCCCAAAATGGCCCTAGAAGTACAGAAAGATGTACTGACATGAAAACTTCCAAAATAAGCCAGTTGGATTAGGTGGGCAGCCACCAATATCCACCTGGAAGTTGTGTAAGGATTCAGAAAGCCCTGAAAGTGTAGAACCCACAATTACAAAAAAACATGTTGAACTAAATATTGTCAAGATGAGCCAGTTGGAATAGGTGGGTGGTCACCAATAACCACTTGGATCAGTCCTCCCCCCTAGGAACAAATGGAATTCGTTTCATTGAATGCCCCCATTAGGTGGGGAAATTTTTGTTGAATTTGGCTCTGGGTGAGCCACTTTCCTTGGTGCAGGAGTTGCCCTGCCTTGACAACCCGATAAAGTTGAATCCTCTGTTGGCGAGTTCCCTTGAACTGTGTGTCCACTATATGATCAATGGATACACGTTCCATGTAGTCAGGTTTGAGCTCTATTGGTTTCAACTATTCTGTGATCTCTGAGGTGTCCAATAATGGTGGAAAATATGGTCGAAGGAGGTCCACATTGAACACTGGGTGCAAGCCAAGGAAGGGGGGAGTGTTGAGCTCAAAAGAATTGTCACCCAAGACCTTGCTGATAGTGTAAGGCACATATCGAAGTAGACAGAGCTTCTGATGGGGCCTTGTAAGGCATTCTTTTTGCAAATGTAACCAGACCTTGTCTCCCACTTGAAACTTTTGTGGTACCCGTAGTTGATCATAGCGTTGCTTGTACTTAGCATTGGCTTTCTGAAAAATCTCATGGACCTGTTAGCGGATGTGCCAAATCCAGTCTATGAATATGGTGGCTTTGTCGACCTCAGACTAAACATGGGGAGAATTTGTATGTGTGGTTGCAAGGGGTAGTGAAACATCAATGGGACCCAAGGGTTGGAATCCCAACCCCACCTGAAAGGGGCTATGGTCGGTGGAGCTATGGAGAGCCCTGTTGTAGTTGTGTTGAACATAGGAAAGACTCTCATCCCATGTCTGTGGATGCTTAGGGTTATACATGTGCAGGATGTGTACAATCATCCGATTGATGACCTTTGTATGGCCATCAGTTTAAGGGTGGAAGGTAGTGTATTTCGTGAGCTTGGTGTCAAACAGTCACAAGAGAATCGACCAAAATGTGTTGAGGAACCTATTGTCCCGATCATAGATGATGGTATGTGGTATCCCAAAATGGACCCAGACTCATTCGAAGAATAGCTTGGCAGTGTTTGTCGATGTGATGCTCTTCTTGCAGGATGTGAGAATGGTCATCTTCGAAAACCAATAAACCACCACAAATATGCAATCATTTCCTTTCTTGGTGGACAAAAGGAAAAACATGTAATCCATCGAGACGGATTCCCAAGGCCTCTCCGGAGTAGGAAGAGGGGTGTATAAGACTTTCTTCTTGATGGCTGGCTTGGAAATGACACAAGCAGCGCAAGATCTAATATACTTGCTAATGTCCTGTCAAATTTTTGGCCAATAAAAATGTTTCTATAGAATGGCCACAATTTTCTCCATGCCAAAATTTCTTGTCATCCAACTGTAGTGAGCCTCCCAAATAATATTTGCATGCTCACTTGCAGGAACACAGAGATGGCCCAGATGGAATAACAGTCCATCATGAATGTGAAAATCGGTGACATTTGCACATGTACCCAAGAGCTAACAGGTGGTGGCGAAGTCTGTATCTTCCTGATAAAGTCGAGGCCACTTAGATGCCTCATGCCCATAGGAATGGAGCACGGTGGTGAGTACAACCACGGGAGGTCGACTGAGGCAGTCAGTGATACGATTTTTGATCCCTGTCTTATGCATGATGTTGAGATGGAACTATTGCAAGTAAGTGGACCACTTCTAATGGAGCTCATCCTGCAACTTCCCATGTGTATGTATGAACTGCAAAGGCTTGTGATCAATGTCGATGATTGTATCATTTCCCATAATGTAATGTTTCCATTGACAGAAAGCTTGTACAATGGAATACATTTCCTTGTCATAGGTGGGGTATTCCTGGACAGTATCTGAGAGTATCTCACTATGGTATTCTACCAGATGACCATATTCAGTGAGAACTGCACCTACAACATATTCAGATGCATCATTCTCAATATCGAATGGTTGTTGCAAATCGGGTAAGGAGAGTACTGTAGTTGATCATAAGTGATGCTTTAGATAATCAAATGCTCGTTGATGTGCCTTTACCCACGTGAAATTTACCTTGCCACCTCCTTTGGTCACTTGACTGAGGGCCCATGTGATATGGGAGAATCCCAACATGAAACGTCGGTAGAATTTGGCAAGTCCCAAGAACATCTAAAGCTCGGTTAGTGGTTAGGGTTGGCTAGTCATGGATGACTTGGATCTTAGTTGGATCCACATGTACCCCATGTTCATCAAAAATGTAGCCCAAGTATTGGACCTTGTTCATGACAAGGATCATTTTTCCAAGTTAGCATATAGCTTGTGTTGTTGTAGAGTGCTCAAAACCTATTGAATATACTACATGTGCTCCTCCCAAGTTATGTTGAAGATGAGGATGTCATCCAGATATAACACCACAAAAGAGTTAGTGAAGGATCTCAATAAATCATCCATAAACCTCATGGAAGTTGTTGGTGCATTTGTTAGGCCAAAGGGTGTGACTAACCATTCAAAGAGACCTTTTTTAGATTTGAAACTTTTCTTCCATACATTGATGGGAACCTAGTGGTAGCCAGAATTTAGGTCAATCTTGCTAAAGAACTTGTCCCCCTTTAGTTGGTCAAGAAGGTCATCAATTTAGGGAATTGGGTACTGGTTCCTGACTATGATTTTGTTTAATGCTATGTAATCAATGCAGAGCTTCCAAGTCCCATCTTTCTTCTACACCAGTACAGTCGAGCTTCCGTAAGGGGGGGAGTTGCGTCTGATGTGCCCCTTTTGAATAATCTCTTGGATTTGACGCTTGATTTCTTCATTTTCCTTCAGCGAGTGACGATAAACTGGTCCATTAGGAAAAAGGTGCATCGAGGATTAGATCAATTGGATGCTTGACTTGGCAGTGCATTGGTACCCTGATGGGTGAGGAGAAGATTTATCTGTACTCTTCCACGATTCCATCCACTTGCTTCTGCTGCAAAGAGAGACTCTGTGTAGAGGTCATGGATGTGGTGATGACCTTCTACTTACTGTGAGCATGACTCACAAAGAAGATGAAATTTCTGGTCTGTGAAATGACCTTACTGCATTTCTTAGAAGATATTAAAGAAATAGCAGTAGGCGGCGCTACCTATGGTATCCTGTACAATTGTATACCCAAAGTAATAATAAAACTTCAGGGTCTAGACTCATACACAACATGTCACTTCCACAAATATGGTTGTCCTAAAATAACACCACAAAATTAAAGGGGATAAATATCACACAATACCTCATCTTTGAAGGGATTGATGTCGTAGGGAAGATGACATTATTGGCTGACGAAAATATCTCTTCCTTGGTGAAGCCAGCCGATGGTGTAGGGCTTCAGGTGCGGTATCATCGACATGTCCACTTGCTTGACTACCTCTGTTGATATCATGTTCTTCTGACTCCCGCTATCAGTAATGAAATGAAATAGATCCCCCTTTACCTACATCTATGAGTGAAATAGGTGTTCCCCTTCCTCTGGCGCATCTGGTTTGCTTGGTTGGAATTTGGTGGTAGTGACAGTGGTGTTGGGTTTGGCATCGATAATCGATTCCCTCCTTCTAGATTTTATTCGGAGTCATAATCTTCCTCGAACTCGGAGTTTTCAGCTCGACCACTAGTCACTGCTTGGAGCTACATTCTTCAGTGTTGTGCCAAGGTATTTTATGGTATTGACATCACTTTCCCATGTCCTTCTTCAAATTCGCATTACCCTTATTGTGTTGCGGCTTAGACTGGTTTTCCTCAGAGTGGCCATCTTTGCTTTGTCCCTTGTTTTTTTGGGTTGGGGTCGCCTTTGTCGTGATTGGGCTGTGAGGAGTGTGCAGATCCAAACTCTCGCCTCTTATGCTCAAATTTATTCTCAATGTTGACAACATATCTATAAGTCATACCCAATGATGCGATGTCCACAAACTCCATTTATGTTTGAATGTATCTATGCAGACAACCGCATTATTTCAGTACCATATGTCATTCAGAATCTTTGATACCTAATTTAGTGTGCAGGGTATGGAACATATTGGTTAAATCTGGTATTGTCTGGTCCATTTCCTGACGTAGGGTGGTCCATCTTGTGTAGTGGTCCTCGTAGCTTCCAACAGGGTAGTATCGTTCTTTAATGGCATCCCTGAAGGAATCCCATGTGGGGGCGACCACTATTATTGCAAATTCCTCTATGGCCCTTTTCTCAGAGTAAGTATCCCACCAATCCTTAACATGTGGGACAACCTTGAGGAGTGCAAAAGTAATATTTTTCCTATCGAAAAAATTGTGGACCAAAAAATACCCTTCGAGCAGATTCAACCATTTATCTATAACATCTGCATCTATCAGTCCTTC
The DNA here is from genome assembly GCA_032191745.1 of Picea mariana. Classification (NCBI taxonomy): domain Eukaryota; kingdom Viridiplantae; phylum Streptophyta; class Pinopsida; order Pinales; family Pinaceae; genus Picea; species Picea mariana. Next base: position 7,579 of record JASDQU010751258.1, on the reverse strand, counting down.
AAATAATGGAATATAAAAATTTACTTGTACCTTTAAGGGGGTTACATGGCTGCTTGATGAAGATGCATGTTATGTGGGCAGTCGTCGAAGGATCTGTGCAAAGTTGTCCATCATTTCGTTCCTTTGTCGTGCAAGGGCTTCCTCGAGAAGCAGTTTAAAAGGATCTCCTTCTCCATCATCTTTCTTTTCGTCCCCCCTGATTTTTGGTCGGGTTTGGTGCAACGTATCTTGAAAAGGCTCGATTGGTTCTATTCCCAGCTTCTTGAACCCAGATATTGTCAAGGACATGCACAAAGAAAAACAAATGAAGAGCAGACCACTCTGATAGCATTAATTCGGATTTATGAGTAGAACGAAATGAATAACAGATTGAATACCATAACTCAAAGTTACGGATAACAACAACAGATATCCAATGAACAATAACTTCTATTGAATAAGTAAAATAGGTTGAAATTGTAAAACTGTAGAACTGAAACAACTTGATCGAATGGTGGTAGCTATCTCTAAGAAGAGATGTGGCTGCTACGCGTATCCGTTTGAGAAGAATAATTACAATGAGGCTTCAGAGGCCCTTTTAAAATTACTTATGAATTCCAAAACCCTAGACATCCAAAAACTTAACCCTAGGAGATTAAACGCCAAAAATTATGTGGGCCCTGATGGGTAAGTTGGTACCTCAACTTCCCTGGGTCGTAAATTTTTCATATGACCTCCATTTTAGGCGCGTAATAGCCCGTTGGAAAGGTATTTTCAATAACTACACATTATGTCATTAAATTGTGACTCTGTCTACAGTCTGACTATGGAAAGCAAAAAAAAATCAATGTTTAGGGCCCCAAAACGACCCGGGAAGTACAGAAAGATGTACTGACATGAAAAATTCCAAAATAAGTCAGTTGTATTAGGTGGGAAGCTGCCAATATCCACCTGGAAGCTTGGTAGGGCTTCAGATATCCCTGGAAGTGTAGAAATCACAATTACAAAGAATTACATAAAAACGTGTTGAACTAAAAATTGTCAAGAGGAGTCTGTTGAAATAGGTGGGTGGCCATTAATATCCACCTGGATCATCAGGTAATTGTTTGAATATTTATTTCAATTTTAACAGTGAAACAACTAACATGGTTGACACTTTTTGTATGCCAACCATTTTATATATTTTCATTACTAGTTTTGTTGTAGCAAGAATAGTTCATACATGTGTATCATGTTATCTTTTTAAGAAATCTAATTTCTTTTTATGAGTAATGTAAGGAGAAAATAAAGTCATCGTAAAGATTTGTTTTTACATATTGATAAGAGAAATCATGGAAATGTATATTAAAAATACAACAAAAATACAAGTACTTGTATATCATACTTATACATATAAATACTTGTATATCATACTTTCTAGACAATGATTTATTTTCAAATATCTATTGTAAAAAAGATTAAAAGGTCTTTGAGTATTAAAATAATTTAATGATGCATTTACCTATAAACTGAAATTACAATCTATTTTATATCAATGCTATAAGCATAGTACTTCTAAGAGAGAATCGTGTTTGGTATAGTCCAAGATTCTTTGTAAATAAGAAATACAGAGAAAGATAACACAAACATAGTGAACACATTTTTTTTTATAAATAAGTAGGGTAACCAGAAGTCAAGAAAGTTATATCTATTATAAAGAAATATAACTTAGAGTTAATTTTTAAGAATATGTTAGGGTTCTCATTTTCAAAGAAACCATGGAAATGGTAAATCAATAGTTGGCTTAAGATAAATAAATTAAATATTTTTATAACCAGATGAATCTGCAATCCATTCCTAGGTTCGATATTATTCAAAGTATTGAAAAATAGTAATAAAAAACAAAAAGAAACATTGCTAATATAAATGGTTTTCATTATAATTAGGTCGTGGCCAAACGWACAAGTATAAACTCAAAAGTTGGTGTTGGTTAACAAACCCGTATATACATTGCGAGAAGATGTATGAGATAACTTGACCATACAGTGGCACCAAGGCATGGCACATGCTTAATCCTATTTAGTGGAATACGAGTGTTTAACTGCGAGTTCACTTGTAATTAATTACTAAGTAGGATTACATGGTATCCAATATCATAACTCTCGACGTGATGTGTAATCAAGTCTTTGATATAACAGTGGTTGAATGCAATGTTTATATATATATTATATATATATAAAAGTTCACTTGTAATTAATTACTAAGTAGGATTACATAGTATCCAATATCATAACTCTCGACGTGATGTGTAATCAAGTCTTTGATATAACAGTAGTTGAATGCAATGTTTATATATATATATATATATATATATATAAAATCCAAGTAAGAAGTTGGAATGGCATTCAAGGATGAGCCATGACCCATGTCTTTCATTTCACATACATATATTTATATAAATTAATAATATGATGTGGGAA
>JASDQU010751257.1:22244-36389 GCA_032191745.1 Picea mariana | reverse complement strand
AAATATCTGGTCTAGTGTTTGTCAGGTACATCAACAATCCAATGATCTATCTATGCAGTGTGGCATCAATCAATTCTGACGAAGTGTCGACCAGTAGCTTCAACTTCGTTTCCATGGGTGTATTCATGGACTTGCACTCCAACATGTCAAATCTCTTCAGGATTTCGATTGCATACTTCCCTTGGTTAAGGAATATTCTCTATGGATTCTTCCATACCTCAAGACCTAAGAAATAATGCATTAGGCCAAGGTCTTTCATCTCAAATTTTGAATCGAGCTTCTTCTTACATTCGGTGATGAGATTTTCTTCTCTAGTTAAGAATAAGTCATCCACATACAATAGCAATATCATCGGCTCATCATTCATAACCTTGAAGTAGAGGTTAGAATCAATTTTACTCTTGGTAAAGCTCATCAGTAAACTGTCAATTCTGCCATATCAAGCTCTAGGATATTGCTTCAACACGTACAGATCCTTCTTCAACTGCCAGACATGGGTCTTTCTATCTTCAATATTCAAATCAATATTTCCCATTACATTGTACCAATCTGGTACACTTGCTCACCTGCAGCTCAATCTGCACAATTATGTGCTCGCTCTATGTGCTTTCTGTAAGTCACTATCTGTCTCACTGTCTGGGAGTATGTCCTCTACTCTCTCTTCAACTATTCCTTCTGGAATCTGGGACTCTGCACCTACAGCTGCTCTGAGGCTGAGAATGACTACTTCATTCTCACTATGGTTGCTAAAATTTGAGAGTAACTTCTCTTATTCTATCGCAACAACAATTTCATCTAAAACTAAGAGTGGCTCAATAACTGATATTGAAGATAGCTCTTCTTCTTTCATGGAGGTAACTCTATCTTTCATTATAGTCATGTCTCCATGACCCAACTAGTGTACTGCACCAACTTCCACTTAGTTTTAAATATGGGGATTTCTCCCTCTGCATCTCATACTATATATGAATCATGGTTGTTCTGGTTGTCTTCATAAGTGCTGGAACTATTTCTTCAATAAGTGTCTCGTCATAGTCTTCTCCCTTTTTGTTGGGAGAATCCTCTGGACACACATCAGGCTTTGTACATTTGCAACACGTTTGATCTGTATAGATCAATATTAGAAGTCAATACTGAATTCTCTTCTCACGGAAGAATTCATATCCTAGTCTTTCTGACTGGCTTCCTTCTTTGTCTTCTCACGACATCTGTTTTCCAGTCCTGGAAGTTGTCTCTTCATCTGATCCTTTCTGAGATCATGTTTACTCTCGATTTATTCTGATTCTACAAGGACTTCATCATCTCTTATAGGGTATACTTGGTGTTGCATACCAAGTCTAAATACGGAAGACAGAGTCAAGCTTCAAACAAGATCTGCTTCCCGTTCTAATGTTCAATCATCTTTGGAGCCTTCTGTTCCTTCCAGTCGATATTCATATGAGATATTCTGAATCTCAAGAGATAACTTCTTCTTCATATTCTTTGGTGCATGAGTGTATATGGTCATGTACATAGTTTGCTTCATGTCTCATATAATATGTTTCCTTCTGCAACCTTCACTATAGATTTCTTATGGTTATCACCTGTGACCTAAAACAAGGTCAACAAAACAACAAGCAAGAATAATATCCTTTTGATAATAATAGATAAAGCAATAGCATGAATAATCATCACAGTAGCTCCTTTAGAGATATCACTCGTGGCTTGTCTGAAGAAACGATCAAAAGTAAGAGATACACTACGAAGTGAGGTCAACACTCTTATATTGTTATGATCGAACATTCCTCCATGGTAACCTGGAACTAACACACGAGGTTTCTCCTTTGAGTCTTATCAACTTGATTAATCAAACCTGGAGCCTGGAGCCTTGTCCTCAAGAATGAGTGTGCTTGCTTTTCTTCCAAGTCTCCTTCACTCAAGATGACAAGTGCTTTCTTCAACCTGTCTCATGTACTAAGACAATATGTTATCTTGACAGAAGGTTGGGTTAGAGGATAAACTCTATGATCTCAACTTTTAATCCATCTAATACCTTGACTCATATTTTGATCAAAGGTTAGAATGATGGTCATAGCTACAACATGGAACACTGATCAAAATAATGTCATAACAAATAGATGCATATTAGAATAATCACACCTGGGTTGCATTATTCCTCTGAATGTGTTGGATCTTGAGATCCTTCTGGATCTATGGCAAGAGATCCCTTCTCCTGCAAATACTCTTTAAAGCTTAACCGTGAGTACATTCCTCTGACGACACTTGCGAGTAGATGCACCATCTGGTAGCAGCGGTAATAATCACAAACTCTTAAGAACTTCAAGGGTGACTGCAACTGGTACCACGGCTGCAACTGCAACTGGTACTACAACTGCAATTGATACTGCAAATGGTTCCGAGACTGCAACTGCAACTGCAACTTAGGGTTTTATAAGGAAACCCTAATTTTTTAAACTTAGAATTTTGAAATTTTGATCCAGGGGATATATGTGTTGAGCCGAGGCGAGTAAGCTGGTGTAGTTAGATTTATGAAAATCCAAATTTTGCCCCTTCAAACTTGACTAGCGGATTTCTGGACTGGTGCTTTTGGTTTTCTAGTACCTCTGGTACTTCTGGTACTTCTGGTACTCTGGTTTTCCAGTGCTTCTGGTACTTTGTGAAACTAGGGTTTCACTTTCTGGGAGATCTAGCCACTAAAAATTTGCGCTGAGGATGCCAAAGTGATCCTTGAGAAAGGGTGCACATTTCTAGATGGTTTTGGGGCTGAAATACTTCATCAACAAAAAGCCCTAATTTGCATGTACGACAACAGTGATGTTTTTCACTTTCTCTTGTGAAAGATGCTTTCTTCAGCTTAGCTCTTATACCATGTTAAGGTTTAAGCTATTATTAGAGTTCTTTGCATTTCACTAGATAACAATAGCACAAGATAGGATCACTGAGAAATACACAATCACAAGAGACACATCACTTATCCTGTGAAACCCTCATGGGGGAGAAAACCCAACAAAACTTCCTTATTATAGATAGCCAATACAATGCCAAGAGATAACTCAAACAAATGCAGAAAGTCCTCTCCCAAGAATGCACCTCTCTCTCTCTCTCTCTCTCTCTCTCTCTCTCTCTCTCTCTCTCTCTCTCTGCAGCTCCNGTATCTAAATGAGGCGCTAGCCTCCTTATTTATACAACTCTCACACATGTGGACGGAGGTGTCTCTTCACTGGCAGGGCCGACTTCTTCTTCTGGGTGGTTATAACCACCTTTAATATATTTTGGGGCCTCTTTAATATATTCTAGGGCTAACTTCTTATTCTACCTATTACAATTATGTTTTGACCAATCCGCAAAAGGGGATTTGGTCTTTTACAATACCCGACATGATCAATCCGCAATAGGGGATTGATCTAATGAATAATACAACAACAATAATTAGAATACACTTTGCAGTTACATTATTTCAACACTTTGCGCGCTCGCTTGTAGGAACTAGAGATGGCCCATATGGCATAATAGTCTGTCCTAAATGTGAAAATCAGTGACAGTTGCGCCTGTACCCAGGAGTTGATAGGTGGTGGCGAAGTCTGGATCTTGCTGATAAAGTTGGGGCCACTCAGATGCCTCATGTCCACAGGAATGTAGCACAGTGGTGAGTGTGTCCATGGGAGGCCGACTGAGGCAGTCAACGACACTATTTGAGATCCCTGTCTTATACTGCATGTTGATATGGAAATGTTGCAGGTAGGTGGACCACTCCTGATGCCGGTTGTTCTGCAATTTCCCTTGTGTCTGTATGAACTGCATAGGGTTGTGATCAGTGTAGATGATCGTCTCCTTTCCCAAAATGTAATGTTTCCATTGACGACATGGTTTTACAATGGGATACATTTCCTTGTCATCAATTCCCACAGTTGGTGTTAATGGTTATCATCAATTCCCCTCATGGGACAAGCGTGTACGAAACCGTCTAGCACCAAGTTTCTACCTTTCCCATTGATCATTGTATCCTCCCTTGAAACTCTAGAAGTACCATCTTCTAATGTCATCATATCAATCCTCTACGACACCATGTGGGTGTGCCCAGTGTCAATGGGTATACCCCATATGGGAATATTATTAATAAGTTAAGTGGGTTTTTAGTTTAGTATATGTTAATATTACATATCTAAGTGAGTTAATATATATATAAATTTGATTTAAATTTTATGGTAAAAATTTCTAATTAAGTAAAATTATAACTTTTAATAAAAAAAATTATCCCTAACATAGGATGACGTATTTTTTGGTGGCATATGATATCCATGGAGGGTTTAACTTGAATATGTTTTACTTGTGTATTGATAGATATCAATATATTTATTTATATATTGTACTTTTCAAGATAATTTATATATTATAAATATTATCTATTTTATAATAGAGTAATTAATATTGTATATATATTAGAGTATATATAAAATATGGTTTGATACAAAGTTTTTTTTGACGGTGTATATTCTAATATATATTACTAAAATATTAAATCAATTAAGTGACATTGCACATTCTAGATACAAGTCGCTGTTATTTGTGGGCCTACTTTTATTTTCGTCAACATTTTATGCGTGGTGTTTACTCACAAGGTGGAACGTAATTCCAAGTCTTTACAAGTCTCTAAAGTGACCATAGATGTTAAAAGCGAAGGTTCAACGTCGAATCATGACTACTAAAAGGGGTGGACCTTAAGAAGTTGTAGCTATTTATTTTTAATTATATACAGTTTATACGCACCACTCGCATGTATAGAAAATGCTAAAGCAAAAGGCATCTATTTAGATTTTTATGGAGAATTATATTTGGTGATATTGACCAAGTTGATAGAAAGAAGATAGAAAGTTGATAGAAGAAAAGGGTATATTACCTTTTCACAATAGACAATATACCTTCCAAAAGGCAACAACCTCATATCACATCACAACTCTACTCATTAAACTCAGAAGTTCAATGACTTTGTAAGCTTCACTTAAAAGGTTTTATCTTAATTACAAATAAAATATAAGTTCTTTTAACAACATCAATGGTATATACAATTTGATTTCAATGAGAGAAATAAGTGAATTGAGGAGATTGTAAAATCCATCATGCTCTATGTTATTTGAATATAATTTATAATATAAATCTTTTTATATATAAAAATAATATTATAATAATTTATATATAGTTTGAGTAGATTTAATGATTAAGAACATGTGTTTTCTTCTAAAAGGTTACAAGTTCAAATCTAGAGTGTGGTAGGGTATGTATATCTTCATAGATTTTAGCAGTCAAATTGCTATGCATAGGGGGTTCCTTGTCCCACAAATAAGGGAGTCTCATTCACCAAATTGCTATGCAAAGGGGGTCCCTTGTCCCACAAACAAGGGGGTCTCATACACCAATTTGATGTCTGGTTATTAGTATAGTGTCAGTGTCATGTGGGGGACTGAGCTCCACTAGGAAGGGAAAGGGAAGGGTGTTGAGAGGCTAGGAAAAAGGGGCTAAGATTGAGGGCTTAACCCAAGGGAATATTATAATCTATTTCCTAAAATACTAAAGTTTGTGAAATAAACCATGTTATCCTAAGTTCCTTTGGGGAGAGGAACGAACTCCAAGCGGAGAGGAACGAGCTCATGGAGAGCCATGTGTCATCTAGGACGCATGCAAATTTATGTGGAAAATCCATCGTTGTGGGGGTTCACTCACCATTCTTTCCATCTTTCCTCACGAGTTCACTGACCACCTTGGCCCCATTCACTCACGCACTGAGCAGGATGCAGTCAACCATTTTCCACCATTGTTGAACCCTCTAACATCATGAACCTCTGTAACTTGCACCCACTAGTATTTTTTTGTGTCGTACCTTGCCTTACCTGAGTTTCGTTGTTGCCTTTGCCCTTGCCTTCTCTCTGAGGAGTTGGAAAAAAGAAGCAGATTGTCAGGCATGTGGTTTTGAAGAGGTGGGTTGTCAGGCTCGTGGATTGAAGAAGCAGGTTGTCAGGCCTGTGAGCAACTCTCTCAAGGTGAGAGAGATTGTTGGAGAAGTGATTTATCCTAGAGGGAGTCCAACAACAGCTACAGAGCTCTGAGAATTCATGATCCAACCTATTGTTGAAGCCCTTGAAGGGAATTGGAGCATCTGATGGATTGTGGAACAGTGAAGGTGTATATTCCCGGGGTGGGATAGACATGTGGGGAATGAGAGTCTATGAGCGGTGGGCATAAGTAGGCTCCTTGGAGGGAATCCTTCCTGTTTCAGTGTGCATCTTTCCATAGTCTTAGCCTAGCCTAGGATTTCCTTTACCCTAGGTGGAGCTTAGTCCCAGCTCGGGGGTGACCCACTGCTGATAGCTTGGAGCAATGTGGTCTAAGGTTGGAAGATTCGTGGAAGGTCTGCACACAGTTGGTGTACTTCAATGAAAAGATAAGTATAATTTATGTGTTAATTTCAAATGATGTGTTTAGTGCATGTTTGTTATTTATGAGAATTTCATGTGTTTGCTACATGTATTATTTACTATTAATTTCGCATGAATCTGTGTATGAGCAGAATGTTAATATCTGTTAAAATGCATTATATATATTTATGTATATCAGAGTTTGAAAATAGAGTAGAGGATGTTTTTGGTAGCATGCTCGGCCCTGGGATGGTTGGGTACGTTACAATTTGGTATTGGATCATGAGAGAGAGAGTTTTAGGTGGCCTGACCTGGCCTAGAAGGCTCAGTGCATTACAAATTGGTATCAGAGCCCATGGTTTCAACATTGAACCTAGATGGGACACAAATGTGGATTTTGAAGTAAAACTTCCACAGGGATTTTATGTACAAAGTGTCAGAGCAGTGCTAAGAGAGCTCCTAGGTGGTATTGGAAAGCTCAGGAGGAATTGTAGTTTGATAAACCATGAAAACCATGGTATTGGGCCACAAAGTGTAAATTTTGGTCATTGTATCTATTCGGCAGAAGACATATCCCTCACAACCGATAGATCTGTAGAAGATGCACAACAGTTAACTGTCAAATTCCTTTAGACTTCGTGTCTTCTACGAGTTTTTAAGGATTCATTGAGAAAGGAGTTGAAGCACGAGGCTCTGAAGTCTCAGAATGAATCTCAACCGTAGATCATTTGGGAGGAGGAGAGTCATTGGATTTTCCCAAGTGTTTCGGCAGTTCGGTGTTTGGGGAAATCCATTGGAGATTGCACAGTGAAGAAATCATCGAAGTCTCTAAGCATTGAAGATGACGTGAACCTATTTGGAAATCGACAACTCGATAGTTTTGAAAGAGTGTCGATGAAAAGAAATCGTTGAAGTCTCGGTTTGTCGAAGTGACGTGACATGATGATGTCACCGGGGGTGACGTGGAAGTGTTCGGAAGTTCGACAGTTCAGTAGTTTGATAGTTTTGTGAAAGTGTCGATGATAAAAAATCCCTGAAGTCTCGAAGCGTCGGATATGACGTGGCATGATGACGTCACCTAGGGTGATGTGGGATTACCCTAAGTATGCCACTTTTCACTTGTTTTTGTACTTTTGACAGGCCCTTAGTATCGATTGGGACTTGACACGTGTCACTCGATGGTGGGGCCACGTGTCACCACCTTGATTGATGATAGTTGTACTATGTGGACCCTGGGAGGTTAAGAAATTCGATGGTTCCATGTTCAGGGGAAACTCTTGGAAGAAATTTTGGATCTCCGAAGTCTTGGAGACCCGAAGTCTCGAAGTTGAGAAGTCACAAAACATCGAAGGGACGTGGCTTGATGACATCGCCTGGGGTTATGTGGGTACACAAGATGCGTGCCATGTGTTAGTGTGTTTTGTGCTTTTAAAAGGCCAATTTTTCAAGTTAGAAGTTGACACGTGTCACCTCTCAGATTGGGCCATGTGTCTACTTCTTGGAGTCTGCCACGTAGCACCTGGGTGTGCAGTACTAAGTGGACCCTAGTAGTTTTTTAATTCGGCGTTCAGAAGGAATGAAGTGTGAGGAAGGAGAAACCCCCGAAGCTCCGAAGAGTAGAGTAAATCCTCACCATTGATCGGGAGAGGACACGCGACAGTAGATCCCGTAGACCGTGTGATTCAAAACATGAAAAATTGAGGTCGAGGACTTCTGGAGGCCCAAAGGTCGGAGTCCATCTCGACCATTGATCACAGAGGATGCATGGCTCCAGATCCCAAGGTCCAGAGAAGTGGTGCTCCAAAGGAATTGAGTTACAGATTGTTGTGAGTAGAGAACTCCTGAAGGCCAGAGTTAATATCGATCATTGGTCGGGAGATGACACGTGGAGGAAAGAGAGAGAATATTCGGTGAGTTGGCACCTCGGGAGATTTGTAGAGAATTGATTTGGAAACTGTCGAAGCCTAGACTCCCGAAGCTCCTATCCACAATTTATCTAAACAAAGAATGAGGGTCATCGATCTGTACGTCCTCCGAGTATTCAAAGAATTTGCATTCGAAGGAAATGTATTGAAATGAAGGAATATTCTTTGAAGCCCAAAAGTTTTGGAGCCTTAGAGGCCTGAATCACATGATAAGCACCTATTTTTTAGTGCTAGGTCACAACCCGAGGTGACATGAATTTTGGGGCTGAAGAAAAGGGGCTAGCACCTGAATTGATTTTTTAAGAACAGGAAAGAGATTAGAGAAAGAGCCTATGAGGTTATTGATTGTATGGACCTACACCTAAAGAATTAAGGAATGGCCTGTAAACCTGAAGAAGGGATGTAACACGGATCCAAGAGCCAATTCAAATATGAGTTGGAAGAATCCATGTGTAGGGATTGCATCACTAAAAAGAAAAACTGTTCAAGTATCCATAACTTCCTGCTCAAAACTCAGAGAGAAAAATGTGACTTGGAAGGAATTCAAGAAGCATTTTGAGAAGAAATATTTGAACAAGAGGTATTATGATAAAAATATGAAGACTTCTTTGAACTCAAATTGGGCAGCATGACCATTGAGGAATATGAAAGGATATTTTTTGAATTGTTGAAGTATGTCTCTTTCATCAAGGATGAGATAGTTAAGATTCAGAAGTACCTGAGTGGGCTGCCATATTTCATCAGTGATAAGATCCAATATGATGATCCTAAGACTTGGAGGAAACCACAAGGAGAGACAAGTGATTATATGATCAACAAAAGGGAAATCCTACTTTCCAAAGAGCTTGGGAAGACAAGAAGAAGTTTAAGAGGGAACTGAGTCAGAAAGGGAACAAACCACCCCTTTTCAGAAACATTTCTCAAGGACAACCATCTTTTAGAGAACACAAAATGGCTGAGGTAGGTGGGAAAAGGCCAAGGCAACCACCCATTCAATGTTGGGGTTGTAAAGGAGACCACAAGTATAGAGATTGTTTTCACAAAAGTGACAAAGTGAGAGTTGTCCACAATGTACAACAAGCAAAAATAGTGGAGGACATGGGAAGAAGTGTACCTATGATCTATGCAGCCCTGTACAACAAGCAAGATGAGTTTCAATCACACATGATGGAAGTAGAAGGTATGATTAATAACCATGTGTTTACTATTTTAATAGATTCAGGAGCTATTCATAGCTATATAGATCCTAAGGTAGTGGAAATATTGATTTTTCCAAGAATCAAGAATGAGAAATCATGGCTTTTACAACTGGCTACAGGAGCCAAGAGGAAAGTTGCTGAGTTGGTTAAATCATGTCATGTGGACATGAATGGGCTAAGTACTAAGGCATATTTAAACATCCTACCATTGGGTTCATATGACTGTCTAATTGGTATGGATTGGTTGGATCAAAACCATGTTGTCTTAGACTGTCATAACAAGGAATTTACTTACCTTGATGAGGAAGGGAACCCAAGAGAAGTCCAAGGAATTCCTAGGGAAGTTACTGTCTCAAGAGATACCAACAATGCAGCTGAAGAAGTGTTACAAGAAGGGATGCCAATTATTTTCTTCCCATATGGAGGAAGCGCCTAAGAATAAGGTTCCAAATATGGAGGATCATGCAGTACTGGAAGATTTTGAAGATGTGTTTAAGGAGATACCATTACTACCCCCAAAGAGAGATATTGATTTCTCTATAAATTTGATGCCTGGAGTAGCTCCAATATCAAAGACTCCCTACAGAATGAGTACACCAGAGTTGAAGGAGTTGCAAATGCAACTTGAAGAGATTATGAAGAAGTGGTATATATGCCCAAGTGTGTCACCTTGGGGTGCCCCAATCTTGTTTGAAAAGAAGAAAGATGATACATTGAGATTGTGTATTGATTTCAGACAATTGAACAAAGTGACTATAAAGAACAAATATCCTTTTCCAAGGATGGATGATCTCTTTGATCAGTTAAAGGATGCAAAGATATTCTCAAAGATTGATCTCAGTTCAGGATATCATCAAGTAGGGATCAAAGATGAAGACATCAACGAGACCACCTTCAAGACAAGGTCTGGTCATTACGAATTCATAGTGGTGCTATTTGGGTTATCAAATTCACCAATTGTTTTTATGTGCTTGATGAATGGTGTTTTTCGATATTAATTAGATAAGTTTGTCATTGTCTTTTTGGATGATATCCTTGTATATTCCAATTCGGAAGAATATCATGAGCATCATTTGAGGATGGTGTTACAAGTGTTAAGAGAGGACCAGTTGTATGCCAAATTGAGCAAGTGCTCATTTTATCAAAACTGAATTCACTATTTGGTGCATATCATATCTGAAGAAGGGATAATAGTGGACCCATAAAATATTGAGGCCATTAAAGAGTGGACAACACCTAAGAATGTGATAGAAGTTAGATCCTTCATGGGTCTAGCAGGCTACTATAGAAGATTCATTGTAGGGTTTTCGAGAATTGCTCACCCAATTAATTTCTTGCAAAGGAAGGGGATGAAGTTTTTGTGGACAACAAAATGTGAAAAGAGCTTCCAACAATTGAAGAAGTTGTTAACCAGTGCTCCAATTCTGAGAATTGTTGATCCAAATGAATATTTCATGGTTTTCACATACACATGCAAAGAAGGACTTGGTGGAGTCCTCAGTCAGAATGGGTTTGTGATATGTTTTGAATCCATAAAACTGAAAGAGCATGAAAGGCTCTATGCCACTCATGATTTGGAGTTGGCAACCATAGTGCATGCCTTGAAGAAGTGGAGGAACTACCTCATGGGAAAGAGGTTTGAGCCGAGGACAGACCATAATGGTCTGAAATACTTGTTTGATCAACCAACTTTGAATGCCAGGAAGAGCAGATGGTTGGAATTCCTCCGTGAGTATGACTTTGATATTAAGCACATCAAAGGAAAAGAGAACAAAGTGGCTGATGCAATCAACATGAGAGTGCATGAACTGCATGCTACAACCATTAGCATGTATCAAACTGATCTTAAAGGAAACATTTCTGAGGCTGCAAAAGTTGATTTGTAGTACATGTAGTTGGTAACAAAATTGCAGCAAGGTAAAATGCAACAGAAAGTTGAAGATTATGAATTGGGAAATGATGGGATTATCTTGTACAGAAACATGTTTTATGTACCCAATTCTCATGAATTGAGGAGTACGATTTTGAAAGAGATGCATAATGTACCTTATGATAGACACCCAGGATATCAGAAAACATTTGTAGCAGTCCAGAGCCAATATTATTGGCCAGGCATGAAAAAGGATATTGTTGAGTACATTGCTAAATGTTTGGAGTGTCAAAAATTCAAGGTTGAGCATAGAGACTCAGTTGGGTTGTTGCAGCGATTGCCCATTCCTAAGTGGAAGTGGGAAGTGGTGACAATGGATTTCATCACCAAATTTTCCAAAACAAGCAAGAAACATGATGCTATCATGGTGGTGGTGGACAAGCTTACTAAAGCTTCCCATTTCATTCCTATGACGGTTACTCACAAGGAAACTAGCGTTGTTGATATTTATATGAGGGAAGTAGCATGCTTGCATGAAATACCCAACACAATTGTGTATGACAGAGACCCAAAGTTTACCTCAAAGTTCTAGAAGGGATTCTTCAAATGGTTCATAACAAATCTGAACTTCAACACAACTTATCATCCCGAGACTGATGGGCAAACATAAACAATGAACCAAGTGATAAAGGATATGATAAGGATGTGTGTGATGGACAAACCATCTAAATGGGAATATTATCTACACTTGGTAGAATTTTCCTACAAAAATGGGTACTAAGCATCATTGAATATGAGCCCATTTGAGGCACTTTATGGCAAAAAGTACAACACACCAGTAAGTTGGGACAAACAAGAAGATAGAGCAGAGATTGGGCCAGAGTTGCTCAAGGTAATAGAAGAGAAAATGTTGAAGATAAAATAGAATTTAAAGGCTTCCCAATACATGCATAAAATCTATGCTGACAAGGGCATAAATCACAGGGAATTTAAAGTGGGTGATCATGTTTTCTTAAAGGTGAAGGGCAATAGAAGTTCCCTGAAGTTGGGAAACTATTCCAAGTTGGAAGCCAGATATTGTGAGCCTTTTGAAATCCTAGAGACGATTGGACCAATAGCTTATATGATTGCATTGCCTGCATCTATGTCTATAAATAATGTATTCCATGTATCATTTCTTAAGAAATATATACCTAATGCTAATAAATGTTATTGATTGGAATGTATTTCAGGTGGAGAAAGAAAGTGCTTTTCAAGTGCTTCTGGTACGCATTCTAGACCAAAAAATCAAACAGCTCTGGAATCGAGCCATATAGATTATAAAAGTCCGATGGACCTGGTATGGTCCTGATGACGCAACATGGGAGCATGAAGATGCTATGTGGGTAGAATGCCCACATCTTTTTGAAGATTTTGGAAATATTGCTGATGTTATGTAAATATGTTCCACTGAGTACAATGAAAAAATAAGGGGAGGGGATTGTAATTGATCCATAAATAGGAGCAGAATGAACTGATTAACAAAATTAATACAATAAACACATAGATATGGAGAACAACACAGACATCCATTGAACAATATCTTCTATTGAATAAATGAAATAGACTGAAACTATAAAATTGCAGAAATGAAACACTTGCTCGAATGGTGGTAGCTATCTCTGATAAGAGATGTGGCTACTACACGCATCCTTATGAGTAGAATAATTATGATGAGTGTTGGACCTTGACCAAGTTTTGGGGAAACATTGGTCGTGTTTGACCAATTTTGGGACTTCGACGGACTGGTCGAGAATGGAGCGCCTAGGCGGAGCTAAGATCGAAGGATGTCACTCATTTTGTGGGTGTGTGGACCCAACAAAGGGTTTACTAGGGTTTGTGTAACAGGTTATGGGATGTCAGCCCATGGGTTTACCCATCTTTAGGCCTTTTTATAAAATCATAGATAAGTAGATAAGTGATGTAAGAAGCACTAGATGGTTGGCTATGTGCACAATATGTTGTAAGTGTTAACGTTGGCTTAGTGCAAGAGGTTGTAAGTTTCTTTGTGCAAACACATTGTGTAGAGTGAGGCTCTGTGCCTTGACTTGATTTTGGGAAAGAGGATCTCGCACACAACACACAGATCTCCTGTCCTCTGTGGATTTTGGCTCTGTGGATTTGTGAACAAGAGCATATGAATGTAAGAAGATTGAAGACTAATAAAGAAGAAGCAGACGTTGGTGGACATAGCCCCACACTGGGGTGAACCATGCATATCCTGTGTCTTGATGAGATTTGTGTGATGTGAATTATGTTGTTTATCTGCTTAGTGTTGTTGTTATAATGTATGATGAATGCATTTGATGTTATTGCTTAATGCTTAATGGTATTAGAGATAAATGAATGCTAGATCTAAGATAATGTTATGTGCTAAGTGATTGAAAGTGCTTGATCTTTATTGTTACTGCGTTGATCTGTAATAAGGGTTTATCTGCGATGTGAATGAGACTCACGAACTAATGCATATTGTTGTCTAAGTGCCCTGCTAGATCTTATAATCACAGATCTGTGTCCCATATTGGTTATAGAAACCTGAGTCCTGCAACCCCCCTTGCCTCTAACTTGGGTGAGACTTCATCTGCTTCGTAGGTTGTTGGAAAATGTTTAACAAGTAGCATATGCTTGTCATTGATGGCAAGTACATCAATAAAGATGGCATGGGTGCAGGAAGAATGTACAAAGGATTGTTGGCATGTTTT
>JASDQU010751257.1:3379-21788 GCA_032191745.1 Picea mariana | reverse complement strand
AATACTTCATCAACAAAAAACCCTAATTCGCATGTACGACAACAGTGACATTTTTCACTTTCTCTTGTGAAAGATGCTCTCTTCAGCTTAGCTATGATACCATGTTAAGGTTTAAGCTATTATTAGAGTTCTTTTCATTTCACTAGATAACAATAGCATAAGATAGGTTCACTGAGAAATACACAATCACAAGAGACACATCACTTATCCTGGGAAACCCTCATGGGGGAGAAAACCCAACAAAACTTCCTTATTATAGATAGCCAATACAATGCCAAGAGATAACTCAAACAAATGCAAGAAGTCCTCTCCCAAGAATGTCTCTCTCTCTCTCTCTCTCTCTCTCTCTCTCTCTCTCTCTCTCTCTCTCTTCTCCAATTGCAGCTCCAAAAATTTCTCCTCAAATGACCAAGTGAGTGTGTATCTAAATGAGGCACTAGCCTCCTTATTTATACAACTCTGACATGTGTGGACGGAGGTGTCTCTTCACTGGCAAGGTCAACTTCTTCTTCTGGGTGGTTATAACCACCTTTAATATATTCTGGGGCCGACTTCTTATTCTACCTATTATAATTATGTTTTGACCAACCACAAAAGTGGATTTGGTATTTTACAATAGCCGACATGATCAATCCACAATAGGGAATTGATCTAATGAATAATACAAAAACAATAATTAGAATACACTTTGTAGTTACATTATTTCAACACTTTGCAGGCTCACTTGTAGGAACTAGAGATGGCCCATATGGCATAATAGTCTGTTCTAAATGTGAAAATCGATGACAGTTGCACCTGTACCCAGGAGTTGATAGCTGGTGGTGAAGTCTGGATCTTGCTGATAAAGTTGGGGCCATTCAGATGCCTCATGTCCACAGGAATGTAGCACAGTGGTGAGTGCGTCCATGGGAGGCCGACTGAGGCAGTCAACGACACTATTTAAGATCCCTGTCTTATACTACATGTTGATATGGAACTGCTGCAGGTAGGTGGACCACTCCTGATGCCGGTTGTTCTATAATTTCCCTTGTGTCTGTATGAACTGCATAGGGTTGTGATCAATGTAGATGATCGTCTCCTTTCCCAAAATGTAATGTTTCCATTGACGACATAGTTTTACAATGGAATACATTTCCTTGTCATCAATTCCCATGGTTGGTGTCAATGGTTATCATCAATTCCCCTCATGGGACGAGTGTGTACGAAACTGTCTAGCACCAAGTTGCTACCTTTCCCATCAATCGTTGTATCCTCCCTTGAAACTCCAAAAGTACCATCTTCTAATGTCATCATATCAATCCTCTACGACGCCATATGGGTGTGCCCAGTGTCAATGGGTATACCCCATATGGGAATATTATTAATAAGTTAAGTGGGTTTTTAGTTTAGTATATGTTAATATTTAAGTGAGTTAAAAAATATATAAATTTGATTTAAATTTTATGGTAAAAATTTCTAATTAAGTAAAATTATAACTTTTAATAAAAAAAATTAAAAGAAATTTTTTTTTTTTTATTGATTTTTAATCTTTTTTTTGTTTTTATTATAAATGTGATAATGTTACACATATCATCATATATGAATGATTGGATAATGTATTCAAAAATAACATCAAATAAAAGATTTGGTTACAGTAATGTTTGGATAAACAATAATCAGCCTGCTAAGGATTCAATGCTACCAGAGTTAGTATATACAGGGTTAGATTACCTTTACTTTGGCAAAAATATATCCAATGATGTAAAATACCACCTGCAGGCTGATTATTACTCGCCTAAACATATATCAAATTATCGCTAATCCACGGTGTGAAGTTAACTAAGCTACGCTTCCTGACATAGGATGACGTCTTTTTTGGTGGCATATGATATCCATGGAGGGTTTAACTTGAATATGTTTTACTTGTGTATTGATAGATATCAATATATTTATTTATATGTTGTATTTTTCAAGATAATTTATATATTATAAATATTATCTATTTTATAATAGAGTAATTATATATTAGAGTATATATAAAATATGGTTTGATATAAAGGTTTTTTTGACGGTGTATATTCTAATATATATTACTAAAATATTAAATCAATTAAGTGACATTGCACATTCTAGATACAAGTCTCTAAAGTGACCATAGATGTTAAAAGCGAAGGTTCAACGTCGAATCATGATTACTAAAAGTGGTGGACCTTAAGAAGTTGTAGCTATTTAACTTTTAATTATATACAGTTTATACGCACCACTCGCATGTATAGAAAATGCTAAAGCAAAGGGCATCTATTTAGATTTTTATGGAGAATTATATTTGGTGAAATTGACCAAGTTGATAGAAAGAACAAAAAGGTGTATTACCTTTTCACAATAGACAATATACCTTTCAAAATGCAACAGCCTCATATCACATCACAACTCTACTCTTTAAACTCATAAGTTTAATGACTTTGTGAGCTTCACTTAAAAGGTTTTCTCTTAATTACAAATAAAATATAAGTTCTTTTAACATCATCAATGGTATATACAATTTGATTTCAATGAGAGAAATAAGTGAATTGAGGAGATTATAAAATCCATCATGCTCTATGTTGCTCTATGTTATTTGAATATAATTTATAATATAAATCCTTTTATATATAAAAATAACATTATAATAATTTATATATAGTTTGAGTAGATTTAATGATTAAGAACATGTGTTTTCTCCTAAAAGGTTACAAGTTCAAATCTAGAGTGTGATAGGGTATGTATATCTTCGTAGATTTTAGTAGTCAAATTGCTATGCATAGGGGGTTCCTTGTCCCACAAATAAGGGGGTCTCATTCACCAAATTGCTATGCAGAGGGGGTCCCTTGTCCCACAAACAAGGGGGTCTCATACACCAATTTGATGTCTGGCTATTAGTATAGTGTCAATGTCATGTGGGGCTTATAACTCGCGTGAAAAAACAAAAATATTTACAAATATGATTTAGCATATGTTGTATAAGATGACAACTTGATTTATGTTTTAAAAAATTCAAGATCAAAGAAACAAAATCTGACATTTGTTGTATAAGATGAAATGCCAATTTAGTTGGGTGGGCTAGCTTGAGTGGTTGAGTGTTTCAAGCCTCATGCAAATTGTGATACCCCAAGTCCGAGCCCCTGTTGAATTGTAATGATGTTTAATGATGTTTATAGACTAGTGAGCCAAATGTTTATAAGATGGAAGGATTATGTGTTTATTAGGCTGAAGAGCCTAGATGTTAAGGCTAGTGAGCCTGATTTTGTATATGTAATTATGCGGATCATTAATAAAAATACATCGTTGCGTCTAGACCGATCACGAAGAAAGAGTTATGGGGGACTAAGCTCCACTAGGAAGGGAAAGGGAAGGGGGATGAGAGGCTAGGAAAAAGGGGCTAAGATTGAGGGCTTAACCCAAGGGAATATTATAATCTATTTCCTAAAATACTAAAGTTTGGGAAATAAACCATGTTATCCTAAGTTCCTTTGGGGAGAGGAACGGAATCCAAGCGGAGAGGAACGAGCTCGTGGAGAGCCATGTGTCATCTAGGACACATGCAAATTTATGTGGAAAATCCATCATTGTGGGGGTTCACTCACCATTCTTTCCATCTTTCCTCACGAGTTCACTGACCACCTTGGCCCCATTCACTCATGCACTGAGTAGGATGCGGTCAACCATTTTCCACAATTGTTGAACCCTCTAACATCATGAACCTCTGTAACTTGCACCCACTAGTATTTTTTTGTGTCGTACCTTGCCTTACTCGAGTTCCGTTGTTGCCTTTGCCCTTGCCTTTTCTCTGAGGAGTTGGAAAAAAGAAGCAGATTATCAGGCATGTGGTTTTGAAGAGGTGGGTTGTCAGGCTCGTGGATTGAAGAAGCAAGTTGTTAGGCCTATGAGCAACTCTCTCCAGGTGAGAGAGATTGTTGGAGAAGTGATTTATCCTAGAGAGAGTCCAACAACAGCTACAGAGCTCTGAGAATTCATGATCCAACGTGTTGTTGAAGCCCTTGAAGGGAAGTGGAGCATCTGATGGACTGTGGAACAGTGAAGGTGTATATTCCTGAGGTGGGATAGACATGTGGGGAATGAGAGTCTGTGAGTGGTGGGCATAAGTAGGCTCCTTGGAGGGAACCCTTCCTGTTTCATTGTGCATCTTTCCATAGTCTTAGCCTAGCCTAGGATTTCCTTTACCCTGGGTGGAGCTTAGTCCCAACCCGGGGGTGACCCACTGCTGATAGCTTGGAGCAGTGTGGTCTAAGGTTGGAAGATTCGTGGAAGGTCTGCACATAGTTGGTGTACTTCAATGAAAAGATAAGTATCATTTATGTGTTAATTTCAAATGATGTGTTCAGTGCATGTCTGTTATTTATGAGAATTTCATGCGTTTGCTACATGTATTATTTACTATTAATTTCGCATGAATCTGTGTATGAGCAGAATGTTAATATCTGTTAAAATGCATTATATATATTTATGTATATCAGAGTTTGAAAATAGAGTAGAGGATGTTTTTGGTAGCATGCCCGGCCCTGGGATGGTTGGGTACGTTACAATTTGGTATTGGATCATGAGAGAGAGAGTTTTAGGTGGCGTGACCTGGCCTAGAAGGCTCAGTACATTACAAATTGGTATCAGAGCCCATGGTTTCAACATTGAACCTAGATGGGACACAAATGTGGATTTTGAAGTAAAACTTCCACAGGGATTTTATGTACAAAGTGTCAGAGTGGTGCTAAGAGAGCTCCTAGGTGGTATTGGAAAGCTCAGGAGGAATTGCGGTTTGATAAACCATGAAAACCATGGTATTGGGCCACAAAGTGTAAATTTTGGTCATTGTACCTGTTCGAAAGAAGACATATCTCTCACAACNGATAGATCCGGAGAAGATGCACAACAGTTAACCGTCAAATTCCTTCAGACTTCGTGTCTTCTGCGAGTTTTTAAGGATTCATTGAGAAAGGAGCCGAAGCACGAAGCTCTGAAGTCTCAGAATGAATCTCAACCATAGATCATTCGGGAGGAGGAGAGTCATTGGATTTTCCCAAGTGTTTCGGCGGTTCGGTGTTTGGGGAAATCCATTGGAGATTGCACAGTGAAGAAATCATCGAAGTCTCGAAGCATCGAAGATGACGTGGACTTGTTTGGAAATCGACAGTTCGATAGTTTTGAAAGAGTGTCGATGAGAAGAAATCGTTAAAGTCTCGGTTTGTCGAAGTGACGTGACATGATGATGTCACCGGGGGTGACGTGGAAGTGTTCAGAAGTTCGACAGTTCAATAGTTTGATAGTTTTGTGAAAGTGTCGATGATAAGAAATCTCTGAAGTCTCGAAGCGTCTGATATGACGTGGCATGATGACATCACCTAGGGTGACGTGGGATTACCCTAAGTATGCCACTTTTCACTTGTTTTTGTACTTTTGACAGGCCCTTAGTATCAATTGGGACCTGACACGTGTCACTCGATGGTGGGGCCACGTGTCGCCACCTTGATTGATGATAGTTGTACTATGTGGACCCCGAGAGGTTAAGAAATTTGATGGTTCCATGTTTGGGGGAAACTGTTGGAAGAAATTTTGGATCTCCGAAGTCCTGGAGACCCGAAGTCTCGAAGTTTTGAAGTCACAAAACATCGAAGGGACGTGGCTTGATGACATCGCTTGGGGTTATGTGGGTACACAAGATGCATGCCACGTGTTAGTGTGTTTTGTGCTTTTAAAAGGGCAATTTTTCAAGTTAGAAGTTGACACGTGTCACCTCTCAGATTGGGCCATGTGTTTGCTTCTTAGAGTCTACCATGTAGTAGCCGGGTGTGCAGTACTAAGTGGACCCCAGTAGTTTTCTAATTCGGTGTTAAGAAGGAATGAAGTGTGAGGAAGGAGAAACCCCCGAAGCTCGGAAGAGCAGAGTAAATCCTCACCATTGATCGAGAGAGGACACGCGACAGTAGATCCCGTAGACCGTATGATTCAAAACATAAAAATTTGAGGTCGAGGATTTCTGGAGGCCCAAAGGTCAGAGTCCATCTCGACCATTGATCATAGAGGATGCATGGTGCCAGATCCCAAGGTCTGAAGAAGTGGTACTCCAAAGGAATTGAGTTATAGATTGTTGTGAGTAGAGAACTCCTGAAGGCCAGAGTTAGTATCTATCGTTGGTCGGGAGATGACACGTGGAGGAAAGAGAAAAAATATTCGGTGAGTCGTCACCTCGGGAGATTTGTAGAGAAGTGTTTTGGAAACTGTCGAAGCCTAGAGTCCCGAAGCTCCTATCCACAATTTATCTAAACAAAGAATGAGGGTCATCGATCTGTACGTCCTCCGAGTATTCAGAGAATTTGCGTTCGAAGGAAATGTATTGAAATGAAGGAATATCCTTTGAAGCCCCAAAGTTCTGGAGCCTTAGAGGCCTGAAGCACATGATAAGCACCTATTTTTTAGTGCTAGGTCACAACCCGAGGTGACATGAATTTTGGGGCTGAAGAAAAGGGGCTAACGCCTGAATTGCTTTTTTAAGAACAGGAAAGGGATTAGAGAAAGAGCCTCTGAGGTTATTGATTGTATGGATCTACACCTAAAGAATTAAGGAATGGCCTGTAAACCTGAAGAAGGGATGTAACACGGATCCAAGAGCCAATTCAAATATGAGTTGGAAGAATCCATGTGTAGGGATTGCATCACTAAAAAGAAAAAAATTTGTTCAAGTATCCATAACTTCCTCCTCAAAACTCAGAGAGAAAAATGTGACTTGGAAGGAATTCAAGAAGCATTTTGAGAAGAAATATTTGAACAAGAGGTATTATGATAAAAAGATGAAGAGTTCTTTGAACTCAAATTGGGCAGCATGATCATTGAGGAATATGAAAGGATATTTTTGGAATTGTTGAAGTATGTCTCTTTCATCAAGGATGAGACAGTTAAGATTCAGAAGTACCTGAGTGGGATGCCATATTTCATCAGTGATAAGATCCAATATGATGATCCTAAGACTTTGGAGGAAACCACAAGGAGAGACAAGTGCTTATATGATCAACAAAAGGGAAATCCTACTTTCCAAAGAGCTTGGGAAGACAAGAAGAAGTTTAAGAGGGAACTGAGTCAGAAAGGGAACAAACCACCCCTTTTCAGAAACATTTCTCAAGGACAACCATCTTTTAGAAAACACAAAATGGCTGAGGTAGGTGGGAAAAGGCCAAGGCAGCCACCCATTCAATGTTTGGGTTGTAAAGGAGACCACAAGTATAGAGATTGTTCTCACAAAAGTGACAAAGTGAGAGTTGTCCACAATGTACAACAAGCAAAAATAGTGGAGGACATGGGAAGAAGTGTACCTAGGATCTATGAAGCCCTGTACAACAAGCAAGATGAGTTTCAATCACACATGATGGACGTATAAGGTATGATTAATAACCATGTGTTTACTATTTTAATAGATTCAGGAGCTAGTCATAGCTATATAGATCCTAAGGTAGTGGAAATATTGATTTTTCCAAGAATCAAGAATGAGAAATCATGGCTTTTACAATTGGCTACAGGAGCCAAGAGGAAAGTTGTTGAGTTGGTTAAATCATGTCATGTGGACATGAATGGGCTAAGTACCAAGGCATATTTAAACATCCTTCCATTGGGTTCATATGACTGTCTAATTGGTATGGATTGGTTGGATCAAAACCATGTTGTCTTAGACTGTCATAACAAGGAATTTACTTACCTTGATGAGGAAGGGAACCCAAAAGAAGTCCAAGGAATTCCTAGGGAAGTTACTGTCCCGAGAGATATCAACAATGCAGCTGAAGAAGTGTTACAGGAAGGGATGCCAATTATTTTCTTCCCATATGGAGGAAGCACCTAAGAATAAGTTTCCAAATATGGAGGATCATGCAATATTGGAAGATTTTGAAGATGTGTTTAAGGAGATACCAGTACTACCCCCAAAGAGAGATATTGATTTCTCTATAAATTTGATGCCTGGAGTAGCTCCAATATCAAAGACTCCCTATAGAATGAGTACACCAGAGTTGAAGGAGTTGCAAATGCAACTTGAAGAGCTTCTGAAGAAGTGGTATATATTCCCAAGTGTGTCACCTTGGGGTGCCCCAGTCTTGTTTGAAAAGAAGAAAGATGATACATTGAGATTGTGTATTGATTTCAGACAATTGAACAAAGTGACTATAGAGAACAAGTATCCTTTTCCAAGGACGGATGATCTCTTTGATCAGTTAAAGGATGCAAAGATATTCTCAAAGATTGATCTCAGTTCAGGATATCATCAAGTAGGGATCAGATATGAAGTCATCAACAAGACCGCCTTCAGGACAAGGTCTGGTCATTACGAATTCATAGTGGTGCTATTTGGGTTATCAAATTCACCAATTGTTTTTATGTGCTTGATGAATGGTGTTTTTCGGGATTAATTAGACAAGTTTGTCATTGTCTTTTTGGATGATATCCTTGTATATTCCAATTCAGAAGAAGATCATGAGCATCATTTGAGGATGGTGTTACAAGTGTTAAGAGAGCACCAGTTGTACGCCAAATTGAGCAAGTGCTCATTTTATCAAAACTGAATTCACTATTTGGTGCATATCATATCTGAAGAAGGGATAATAGTGGACCCATAAAATATTGAGGCCATTAAAGGGTGGACAACACCTAAGAATGTGATAGAAGTTAGATCCTTCATGGGTCTAGTAGGCTACTACAGAAGATTCATTGCAGGGTTTTCGAGAATCGCTCACCCAATTACTTTCTTGCAAAGGAAGGGGATGAAGTTTTTGTGGACAACAAAATGTGAAAAGAGCTTCCAACAATTGAAGAAGTTGTTAACCAGTGCTCCAATTCTAAGAATTGTTGATCCAAATGAATATTTCATGGTTTTCACATACACATGAAAAGAAGGACTTGGTGGAGTCCTCAATCAGAATGGGTTTGTGATATGTTTTGAATCCAGAAAACTGAAAGAGCATGAAAGGCTCTATGCCACTCATGATTTGGAGTTGGCAACCATAGTGCATGCCTTGAAGAAGTGGAGGAACTACCTCATGGGAAAGAGGTTTGAGCTGAGGACAGACCATAATGGTCTGAAATACTTGTTTGATCAACCAAGTTTGAATGCCAGGAAGAGCAAATGGTTGGAATTCCTCCGTGAGTATGACTTTGATATTAAGCACATCAAAGGAAAAGAGAACAAAGTGGCTGATGCAGTCAACATGAGAGTGCATGAACTGCATGCTACAACCATTAGCATGTATCAAACTGATCTTAAAGGAAACATTTCTGAGGCTGCAAAAGTTGATTTGTAGTACATGTAGTTGGTAACAAAATTGTAGCAAGGTAAAATGCAGCAGAAAGTTGAAGATTATGAATTGGGAAATGATGGGATTATCTTGTACAGAAACATAATTTATGTACCCAATTCTCATGAATTGAGGAGTACGATTTTGAAAGAGATGCATAATGTACCTTATTCTAGACACCCAGGATATCAGAAAACATTTGTAGCAGTCAAGAGCCAATATTATTGGCCAGGCATGAAAAAGGATATTGTTGAGTACATTGCTAAATGTTTGGAGTGTCAAAAAGTCAAGGTTGAGCATAGAGACCCAGTTGGGTTGTTGCAGCGATTGCCCATTCCTAAGTGGAAGTGGGAAGTGGTGACAATGGATTTCATCACCAAATTTTCCAAAACAAGCAAGAAACATGATGCTATCATGGTGGTGGTGGACAAGCTTACTAAAGCTTCCCATTTCATTCCTATGACGGTTACTCACAAGGAAACTAGCGTTGTTGATATTTATATGAGGGAAGTAGCATGCTTGCATGAAATACCCAACACAATTGTGTATGACAGAGACCCAAAGTTTACCTCAAAGTTCTAGAAGGGATTATTCAAATGGTTCAGAACAAATCTGAACTTCAATACAACTTATCATCCCGAGACCGATGGGAAAATATAAACAATGAACCCAGTGATAAAGGATATGATAAGGATGTGTGTGATGGACAAACCATCTAAATGGGAAGATTATCTACACTTGGTAGAATTTTCCTACAAAAATGGGTACTAAGCATCATTGAAGATGAGCCCATTTGAGGCACTTTATGGCAGAAAGTACAACACACCAGTAAGTTGGGACAACCAAGAAGATAGAGCAGAGATTGGGCCAGATTTGCTTAGGGTAATAGAAGAGAAAATGTTGAAGATGAAATAGAATTTAAAGGCTTCCCAAGACAGGCATAAAATCTATGTTGACAAGGGCATAAATCACAGGGAATTTAAAGTGGGTGATCATGTTTTCTTAAATGTGAAAGGCAATAGAAGTTCCCTGAAGTTGGGAAACTATTCCAAGTTGGCAGCCAGATATTGTGAGCCTTTTAAAATCCTAGAGACGATTGGACCAGTAGCTTATATGATTGCATTGCCTGCATCTATGTATATAAATAATGTATTCCATGTATCATTTCTTAAGAAATATATACCTAATGCTAATAAATGTTATTGATTGGAATGTATTTCAGGTGGAGAAAGAAAGCACTTTTCAAGTGCTTCTGGTACGCATTCTGGACCAGAAAATCAAACAGCTCTAGAATCAATCCATATGGATTATAAAAGTCTGATGGACCTGGTATGGTCCCGATGACGCAACATGGGAGCATGAAGATGCTATGTGGGTAGAATGCCCACATCTTTTTGAAGATTTTGGAAATATTGCTGATGTTATGTAAATATGTTCCACTGAGTACAATGAAAAAATAAGGGGAGGGGATTGCAATTGATCCAGAAATAGGAGAAGAATGAACTGATTAACAAAATGAATACAATAAACACAGAGATATGGAGAACAACACAGATATCCATTGAACAATATGTTCTATTGAATAAATGAAATAGGCTGAAACTATAAAATTGTAGAACTGAAACACTTGCTCGAATGGTGGTAGCTATCTCTGATAAGAGATGTGGCTACTATGCGCATCCTTATGAGTAGAATAATTATGATGAGTGTTGGACCTTGACCAAGTTTTGGGGAAACATTGGTCGTGTTTGACCAATTTTGGGACTTGGACGGGCTGGTCGAGGGTGGAGCGACTAGGCGGAGCTAGATCGCAGGATGTCACTCATTTTGCGGGCTTGTGGACCCAACAAAGGGTTTACTAGGGTTTATGTAACGGGTTATGGGATGTCGGCCCATGGGTTTACCCATCTTTAGGCCTTTTTGTAAAAGCATAAATAAATAGATAAGTGATGTAAGAAGCACTAGATGGTTGGATATGTGCACAATATGTTGTAAGTGTTAACGTTGGCTTAGTGCAAGAGGTTGTAAGTTGCTTTGTGCAAAAACATTGTGTAGAGTGAGGCTCTGTGCCTTGACCTGATTTTGGGAAGGAGGATCTTGCGCGCAACTCACAAATCTCCTGTCCTCTATGGATTTTGGCTCTGTGGATTTGTGCACAGGAGCATATGAATGTAAGAAGATTGAAGACAAATAAAGAAGAAGTAGACGTTGGTGGACGTAGCCCCACACTGGGGTGAACCATGCATATCCTGTGTCTTGATGAGATTTGTGCGATGTGAATTATGTTGTTTATCTTCTTAGTGTTGTTGTTATAATGTATGATGAATGCATCTGCTAATACCATTAAGCATTAAGCAATAACATCAGATGCATTCATCATACATTATAACAACAACACTAAGAAGATAAACAACATAATTCACATCGCACAAATCTCATCAAGACACAGGATATGCATGGTTCACCCCAGTGTGGGGCTACGTCCACCAACGTCTACTTCTTCTTTATTTGTCTTCAATCTTCTTACATTCATATGCTCCTGTGCACAAATCCACAGAGCCAAAATCCATAGAGGACAGGAGATTTGTGAGATGTGAATTATGTTGTTTATCTTCTTAGTGTTGTTGTTATAATGTATGATGAATGCATCTGATGTTATTGCTTAATGCTTAATGGTATTAGAGATAAATGAATGCTAGATCTAAGATAATGTTATGTGCTAAGTGATCGAAAGTGCTTGATCTTTATTGTTACTGTGTTGATCTGTAATAAGGGTTTATCTGCGATGTGAATGAGACTCACGAACTAATGCATATTGTTTTCTAAGTGCCCTACTAGATCTTATAATCACATATCTGTGTCCCATCTTGGTTGTAGAAACCTGAGTCCTGCAACCCCCCTTGCCTCTACCTTGGGTGAGACTTCATCTACTTCGCAGGTGTTGTTGAAAGGGCTAATAGTTAGGGTTTTGTTGGTGCGTTGTTAAAGTTTTGAACCCTGGGTCTACCCCTATGCCAACAAATGGTTCCATTGTCAGGACCTAAAACTGTGATTACTAGGAACTGAAGAAAAGAGAAAGCTGTGTGCGTAGATCTGCTGCTATAGTACGCATTATTCTAATTGACTTGCAAAGCTCTGTGCGAAGAAAGAAACCTGATCTAAAGAAAAAAGGTAAGATCTTAAAGCTTTGTTCTCTAGTAAGGGTAAGATAAGTGGAAATTTTTGTTTTGAAAACATGAATCTAGGTATGTTTGATAGATTTTATACTAGTCTGAAAGATGGGGAACAATTAGAAGAAATAGTTGATCTGAATAAAGTTCATAGAAATAGAGAAAGATATGTTATTCCTATGCATAGAAAGAATTTTTGGACTAATAAATGGATGCAGGAACCTAGAAAGAATTTTTGTAGGTTGCAAGTCCAACACTGTGATCCCAGTGCGCAGTACAAGAGAGGTTGGGGATTGTTTAAAAGAAAGAGAGGATTGACACTGTGTTACAATTGCAGAAGACTAGGACATCTTGCTAAGGAATGCTCTGATACAAGTCCTATTTGTATTTATTGTAAAGTTATTGGTCATGAGGTTGAGGATTTTCCAAGAATGATTGCTAAAGTTGAAAAAATGAACACGAGACAAGAAAACTCTGAAGAAATTCAAGAGGCTAAGAGCATGTTGGGGAATAATAAAGAGAAAGAATCAGAGACTATGTTAGTACAATTATAACAAGAAATATATGATCACAGAGACATCAGTTTACCAGAGATCCTAAAAGAAAAACAACACATAGTTACAAGAATATAAGACTTCGACATAGACTGTGTATTGGATGAAGAAACACACGTGATGATTATGCCAGAAAGCACTTGGGAAATTTTTGGAAAGACTGCTATGATACCTTCATTGGGAAGGATAGGCTTGTTTAAAGGAAAGATGATAACTCTATGTGGAAGAGTTACTAATATACCTATAATTGCTCATGAAACCTTGACTGAAGAATAATTTGAAATCATTAAATTTGTTGAGAACAATGCCCGTTTTCCATGTTTGTTAGGAAAGATTTGGATCAAGAAGGATCCCCCTATCGAGGCCGAAACATCAAAGAAGAGGAAGGTTTCTCCACAGAAACCCTCGGCAAGAAAGAAGACATGCGCCAGTAATCCCAAGATGAAGGCCACACTCACAGAGGATGACGTGGATCTAATCATCGCAGCCGTGGAGGATGCTTCAGAGGATATCTTACAGTGATTTGGAGCAAAGAAGGAGACATTGTATGAAAGAATCGAGAAGGAGATGAAGGAGATATAGCAAGCCATCCATTCGATCCACGCAATACCTACTGCTTCATCGAAGATTGCAGAATTGGGAGATGAGCCCACCCAATCACGAAGACTAGCAGATGCAACAGAGGCTCGACTTTAGCGAGTCCAAGAAGAAAAGGAACATGTTACAGAAGCCTTGAAGTAAGAAAAGGAGGACGTCGTGGAGAAACTACGAGTTGCATAGTCTTGCGTAACCGCTTACGAGAAGGAGAAAAATGAAATTCGGGCAATGTTCGAGGAGGACAAAGAAAATATACAGAAAGAAAAATACCAGTTGCTCGCAGAGAAGACTGCGGTCAAAGAAGTGCTGACTAAATCACTTCGCTCCGTGCCATGATGAGCACAAGGGGAACCAGAGTCAGTCGAGATGCAAGTGGGGAAGCTCACTTTGTATATTAAACAACTTCAAGCAAGGATACCAGAGTTAGATATCCAAGCAGTGTCGATCGCTCCGCAAGAAGTGCACGATCAGAGGGAGGAAGCCGCTAAGAGCGCAGTTGGAAGGATCAAGGTCCTTGCCTTAGAATTTAAGAAATTGAGTGATCGAAGTGCGCAGACCTATGAACGCCTCGCAGAATACCTGGAGCTGAGGAAACTGGAAGCACAACTCCAGGAGGTGCAACAACACGCATCCACTGTGCAGGCATAGATGAAGCTACTCACTACGGTCGAGCGAATGAAGAGATCGCAGGAGAAGCGCGTAGTCCAACAGCAGGTTACTGCCATCCAGAGCAGAGTCATGGAAGTTACACAGAGACTATAGTCGGTGAAGGACGAAGCCTGTACGATTTTTGGAGAGATTGAAGGACAAGGCTCACAGCTAGACCAAATGGTTGCGACAATGGAACAATGCCTTGAAGGGCCTGTTACAGAGAAAGTGATTCAAGAATTCGTCAAGCAAGAAGCTCTAGGGAAGCATCAAGTCGAGGCATCTTGAGCTAATATTGAGGCCTTTGAAGCAACATTGCCTAGATCTGAGTGACTCGAGATGAGTCACATGTGAGTGTTGGGGGCCTGTTGGCCCTTAACCAAGTTTTGGGGAAACATTAGTCATGTTTGACCAATTTTTGGACTTCGATAGGCTAGTCGAAGATGGAACGCCCAGGAGGAGCTGAGATCACAGGATCTCACTCATTTTGCGTTCTTGTGAACCCAACAAAGGGTTTACTAGGGTTTATGTAATGGGTTATGGGATGTCGGCCCATGGGTTTACCCATGTTTAGGCCTTTTTGTAAATGTATAAATAAGTATCTAAGCAATGTAAGAAGCACTAGATGGTTGGCTATGTGCACAATATGTTGTAGGTGTTAATGTTTGCTTAGTGCAAGAGGTTGTAAGTTGCTTTGTGAAAACAGACTGTGTAGAGTGAGGCTCTGTGCCTTGACCTAATTTTTGGAAGGAGGATCTCGTGCGCAGATCTCCTATCCTCTGCAGAGTTTGGCTCTATGGCTTTGTGCACAGGATCCGATTAATGCAAGAAGATTGAAGACTAATAAAAAAGAAACAAAAGTTGGTGGACATAGCCCCACACTAGGGTGAACCACGTATATCCTGTGTCTTGATGAGCTTTGTGCGATGTGAATTATGTTGTTTATCTGCTTAGTGTTGTTGTTATAATGTATGATGAATTCATATGATGTTGTTTCTTAGTGCTTAATGGTATTAGAGATAAATGATTGCTAGATCTAAGCTAATGCTATGTTCTAAGTGATTGAAAGTGCTTGATCTTTATTGTTACTGCGTTGATCTGTAATAAGGGTTTAATATGTGATGTGAATGAGACTCACAAACTAATGCATGTTGTTGTCTAAGTGCCCTGCTAGATGTTATAATCACATATCTGTGTCCCAGCTTGGTTGTAGACACCTGAGTCCTGCAACCCCCCCTGCCTCTACCTCGGGTGAGACTTCATTTGCTTCGCAGTTGTTGTCGAAAGGGCCAGTATTTAGGGTATTGTTAGTGCGTTGTTAAAGCGTTGAACCCTGGGTCTTCCCCTGTGCCAACAATGAGGCTCCAAAGGCCGTTTTGATATTACTCATGAATTCCAAAACCCCAGAAATCCAAAAACCTACACCTAGGAGGTGAAACTCCAAAAGTCATGTGGGCCCCTATGGGTAAGTTGGTACCTCAACTTCCAGGGTCGTAACTTTTTCCTACGACCTCCATTTTAGGCGCATAATATCCTATGGAAATGTATTTCAGATAACTACACATTATGCCATCAAACCTTGACTCTGTCTACAGTTTGATTGTGATGAGCCAAAAAAATGTTGTTTAGGGCTCCAAAACGACCCTAGAAGTACAACAAGATGTGCTGACATGAAAACATACAAAATAATCCAGTTGGATTAGGTGAGAGGCCACCAGTATCCATCTGGAATATGTGTAGGGATTCAAACAACCCCATAAGTGTAGAACCCACAATTACAAAGATATACAGAAGAACGTGTTGAACTAAAAACATACAAGAGGAGACAGTTGGAATAGGTGGTTGGCCACCAATATCCACTGGATCAATCCTCCCCCCTTAGGAAGCAATGGTCTCCATTGCRTTGAGTTRCCCCATCAGGTGAGGAAACTTTTGTTGGATTTGGCCCCAGGTGAGCCACTTTCCTTGGTGTAGGAGCTTCCCTTCCTTGACAACCTGATAAAGTTGGATCCTCTGCTAGAGAGTGCCCTTAATATGTGTGTCCACAATCTGATTAGTGGATGCTTGTTCCATGCACTCAGGGTTGAGCTATGTTGGTGTCAACTATTATGCGATCTCAAAAGTGTCAATAATGGTGGAAAATATGGCCAAATGAGGTCCACATTGAACAATGGGTGCATGCCAAGGAAGGGTGGAGTGTTGATCTCAAAAGCATTGCTACCCACAACCTTGGTGATAATGTAATGCCCATAGCGAAGCGGGCAGAGCTTCCGATGGGGCCCATTGAGACATTCCTTATGAAAATGTAACCAGACTTTTCTCCAACCTGAAACTGGTGTGATACCCTGTGTTGGTCATGATGCTTCTTGTACTTAGCATTGGATTCTACAAAATCTCCTGGACCTATTAGCGGATGTGTTGAATCCACTCAATGAATCTGGTGTATTTTTTAGTCTCTGACTGAACATCAATAGGAGGTAGTGAAAAATCAATAGGACCCAAGGGTTGGAATCCTAGCCCCACCTAAAATGGGCTATGGTCGGTGGAGCTATGGAGAGCCTTGTTGTAACTTTGTTGAAAATAGGGGAGACTCTCATCCCATGTACGTGGATACTTAGAGTTGTACATGCGCAGGATGTGCACAATCATCCGATTGACAACCTATGTTTGGTCATTTGTTTGGGGGTGGAACTTAGTGGATTTAGTGAGCTTGGTGTCCAACATTGACCAGAGACTCGACCAAAATGTGCTGAGGAACCTGTTGTCTCGGTCATATATGATGGTCTATGGTATCCCAAAATAGAACCACACTCATTCGAAGAAAAGCTTGGTAGTATCTATTGCTGTGATATTCTTCTTACATGCCATGAAGATGGCCATCTTCGAAAATCGATCAACAACCACAAATACACATTCATTTCCTTTCTTGGTGGACAAAAGGCCAAACATGTAATCCATTGAGATGGATTCCAAAGGCTTCTCAGGAGTAGGAATATGGGTGTATAAGCCTTGCTTCTTGATGGATGGCTTGAAAATGGCACATACAATGCAAGATCTGATATACTTGTTGACGTCTTGTCAAAGTTTTGGCCCATAAAAATGTTTCTGAAGAACGACCATAAGTTTCTCCACACAAAAATGTCTTGTCATCCAACTATAGTGGGATTTCCAAATCATCTTTATGTTAAGGTTTAATTTATTATTAGAGTTCTTTGCATTTCACTAGATAACAATAGCATAAGATAGGATCACTGAGAAATACACAATCATAAGAGACACATCATTTATCCTGGGAAAACCTCATGGGGGAGAAAACCCAACAAAACTTCCTTATTATAGATAGCCAATACAATGCCAAAAGATAACTCAAACAAATGCACAAAGTCCTCTCCCAAGAATGTGCCTCTCTCTCTCTCTCTCTTCTCCAACTGTAGCCCTGAAACTTGCTCCTCAAATGAAGAAGTGAGTGTGTATGTAAATGAGGTGCTAGCCTCCTTATTTATACAACTCTGGCACATGTGGACGGAGGTGTCTCTTCACTGGCAGGGCTGACTTCTTCTTCTGGGTGGTTATAACCACCTTTAATATATTCTAGGGCCGACTTCTTATTCTTCCTATTACAATTATGGTTTGACCAATCCGCAAAAGGGGATTTGGTCTTTTACAATAGCCGACATGATCAATCCACAATAGGGGATTGATCTAATGAATAATACAACAATAATAATTATAATACACTTTGCAGTTACATTATTTCAACACTCCCCCTTAACAAGAAGGGTATTCTATGACAGCATCAGGCGAGAGAGACGAGATCATCATCAACATCATCAGGTGGGTGAGAGGACAACATCATCAATATCATCTTGGAGCATTGAATGGTGTATTTATAAATCATCGGAAGTTTTTCTCATCATCAACACAACACATAGGCTGGAGCATCATCAACATAGCATGGAGCTGGAGTAGCATCATCATCCTCATCGGTATTGTTATCGAACTAATCGGTAGATGCAAACACTAACTGATCTCCCTAGATCCACCTAGATCTAGAACAAAACACACCAGAACATGACGCTTTCCTTAAGTTTTAGATATTGAATTTACTAACCAAAGAGGGATGGGTGACATACCGTTT
>JASDQU010751255.1:0-11576 GCA_032191745.1 Picea mariana | reverse complement strand
TAATTGGTAGTTATGTTATCAATGTTAACCATATGTATTTGTATTTTCGTAATTATGATTTATAAATTTTAATATTTAATACAAATTTTAGTAATTATGATTTATAATTTTTATTATTTAATACAGTTTTTTTGTAATGTTTATTTTTATGAATAAAAGTAGTTATTATTATGCCTAAAATTAGTATTATGAATAAAATTAGTTGTTGTTGTTATTATTATTATTATTTATAATTTTTGAAATTTGAATTAAATTTAATTAAATAGTAAATTATTAATTATTTAAATTCTTACTTAATTTACATAGATAATAAAGCAATTGAAAACTTTATTATGATTATTAAATTAACGAAAAGTGGGTTTAATAACCTTTTTAATAGGTTTGATTGTTTATTATGATTATTAAATTAACTAAAGGTAGGGTCAATAACCTCTTTAATAGGTTTGATTGTTTGAGCGAGGTAGCTCCTTTAAATGAAGAGTTATGGTCTTTAATGAATTTGTAACAATGGCACTTGTGAATATTATCATCATAACAATTTAATTGTTTTTAAACATGGTCATATTTTAAATTTAAAAATGTGAACCACATATTGAACAAGTTTAAATTATATTTAAGCGGGGATAGAATTTGAATTTAGGAAAGAATTTGTTTTTAAAATGTATTAAAAATATTTATTAAATTATTTAAAAAAATATTTTTTTTTTTTATAAAATAAAAAACAAAATAAATTTGATTAAAATTGCTATAACGGTTTCAATTGATAAATGAACTGGATTTTAAATTCCAACCATGTATCAAAGCTCCACTTATGGAGTGATTCATAAGTCAATTCATGCATCTATTAATGATTAGTATATATATTTTTGGGAAAGTTCTTGAAGTAAAGCAAGGAAAACTGTTTGTTAATATATTAGTTTGGGTGTTAGATTTTTGAGTTTTGTAGAGATGATATGTTATTATTTGATAATTATGTTTTAGAGAAATTTGTACAATTTTCATATATTCTAAGTAACATTTTATGATATGTTTATTACATGTTGATTTTCAACGAGTACCATTAAAGTGATATGATTTGTTTCAAGCTTGGGAGAATAAGCATTATGTTGCTTAAAGCAATGTCAAGGACTCCTCTATAAGAAATTCTCTAATTATGATCTCCTATTCTTAATTTCACAACACCATGGTACTATGGCATAAAAAGTGGAGAAAATAAAATTTTTGGTCCTTTTAACAATTTCAATGATGTCGCTAGTGATGTTAAGGGTGGATCGCCCTTGGATGTTGAAGTGCATTAGAACTCAGTTCTTGGTAATGAATTATAAAAAAAATTGCTTATTTCTTTCTTTGTACCTTAGCTATGGGCAATTTCTTTGTTTGTAATTGACAATATTATTTTGTATGTATTGATATTATAGTAGCTTAGTTATGGTTTCTCTCTTTAGACTTTATTGTTTACAAAATACTATACATTCCCTTTCATTTATATAAATGATGACAATTGAACTCCACATCTAGTTTTTTTAATGTATTTATATATGTTGTCACTTAAGAATCTTAAAAATGAGGAACAACATTGACATCATATATATATATATATATATATATATATATATATATATATATATATATATATATATATATATATGATCAACCACCATTACTCAACTATTCAATATATTTTTGATGACCATGTTAACATAGGAACCACCTACTAACAACAACTCTATTTCCTATCATATGATTAATGATAATTCAAAGACTTAATCAATCATATTAATATGACAAACACAATTGAATTTAAAAGTCAATGATTCCTAATCATATTAATATTAGTATGAAAAATACATTTGTATTCTAATTTTGTATCATAACATATATTAATAACAATTGAATAATTTAATCAAACATATTATATCATATTATTAATAACAATTTAAAAACTTAATCCATATAATTAAATTTAAAACTTAATAAATCACATTAATGTAAAAAAAACATATTTAATATTTAAATTTAAATCATCATAATACTCATAATAAATACTTGTTATATCTTAACAAATATATAAATAAAAAATAATATATACCAATTTTAAATCATTTTTATAACGAATGAAATCATTACATATGTCCAAGTAAACCCATTCATTAAACCACTATCCTAAAACAAACAAAATGAAGTTAACTCTTCATCTCCTTGAAGAAGAGAAGTCAACCATCCTCATGATTCTTAGTTAACAAAACAAAATCAACCTGTCATATGCTTCTACATACCCTTTTCATAGTGTAATGTGCCAATCAAAAAGGTGAAAAACAATAAAATAGGATTAAGGGAAGATTAATTAATTAATGGAGTACAACCACTAACTTTAGAGACTGGTAATTAAGTTCTTTGACCGGTGACTATACTATAGCAATCTAATTGATTAGAATCTAATTATCAGGATAGTCATGTATCACATGTGAGAGAGCTCTAGAAGTTTGGTGGACATGTGAACTCCACAAAGTTGTCAAATCGCAGGCCTCCCCTGATTGTGAGGTTCCATTGTTTGGCATCTTTGAATAGTTCTCAGATATAAAGAAAGCGTAGATATCCAACAATAGAAAATGAAAATAAAACAAATGAATTATTGGATTGGACTTTTATAATAACACAACATGTCTACCTAGTTATTTCAACCATTGAAAAAATAAACTAAAACAAATGAATTATTGGATTAGATTTTATATTTTTTTTGTAATAGGGGAATTGTAATGAAGATTTTACAATTATTTGTGTCATGAGGGATTTAGATCCACATTGCTGCATCTATAATTTTCAGTGTGATATATCCACCCGCAAGTTATATTAAGTAGTTTAACTTTAACTTGAACTTGGGTTGAGTCGTTCCTATATTATTAAGCTAGCATCTTCATAATGTAGGATTACTATCATTCATTGAAGTCGTTGTGAGTTATACTATACTTTATATTAACATCATTCTCACATACCAATCGAGGGGGTTTGACGAGATGGTTGAGAGGTTGTGTTTGCACTCTTCCCACTTGGATTCAAATTTTCTATGAAACTATGGTCCATTGTGATGAGGCTAAAAGAATAGACGACCCATTGAGTAGGACCACTACAGATATGTCTCTAGACATCTCGGTTCTTACTAAGTCATAAATAATTAGTATATCTAACTTGCACACTGTTAAATATACTATTAAGTTATAGTGACAATGAGTAAACTTAATCTTAAACTTAACCCTGATTAAATTTACCAACTACAGATTCTCATGATTTAAAAAAAACCAACATTCTCATATATCATCTTAGATTGCCAAGACCATTAATGACTCATTAATACCCATCATCTATCAACCCTCTTCTCAATTTTTGTGTTCCTTCTAAACATTAAACAAAACGTGTTTCAACTTATAATATTCCAAAAAAAAATGGCAAAAGAAATTTGCGTACAAAAAAGTTAGAACAATGAAATTTATTTGCCATTGACTTTGTTGCGTACATCTATATGTCTAACTCCTTAACTATATGGTTAAAGAAATCAGTCTAAGAAAGTTTAACAATCAAATTATTTTATTTGGCAATGACTTGTTGTGTAGAATCATATTTTTAATTCTTTAACTAAATATATTTAATTATTTTTTTTAATAAAAAAATTAGATAATCTTCCCTCTCTTTTCCTCTTATATTAATTTTGTAATGCTTTATGATTATTTTTATGTAAGTGCCTACCACTTGCAACACTACTAACCCACCCACATTACACGCTCAACTTTATTTGAAGTTACATTTAGCTTATATTATTCATATTTGAATTAAGTGATTTCTAATTTTACTCACCAATGGTCTAATGCCTTTTAGTTAAGCTAAGTGTATAAGTATGCGTAAGCAAGTTTTTGGTTAATTTATTTTGGTTAAAGGTATTTCTTTTATTAAAATTGTTTAAGTTTTGTGTTTTATTTTAATGGTTGTTAATATGAGTTTGTTTTAAGTAGGACTTAAATTTTATGAGAAATTTTATAGGATATCACTTTCATTTATTACTAGTACAACTACATAATTGTGGTTAATGAATGTTGAAAGACATAATAAAATATTATACACTTCAGAGGATTGTCATTTGTGAGAAGTCGTGTTTAAATTAACTTTTGACGACAAGACTGCTTGACCCACCAGCCTCCACAACAATTCCCTATCAAATATTTTGATATAGCACCCTTCCTCATTTGTAAACAAAAAGTTGTCACAAACCGAACTCTAAATGCTTGCATTTTTTATTGAGAAGAAATTTTATTTTCAACCAAAAGGTCATTCTCATCAAAAAAACCTTAAGTGTTTGTGCCAATATTAGGAATTTATTGTCTGAAAGGGCTTAGGAAAAAACATGAAAGCTTCAAATTAGGGTTAACCACAAATGTGAATCAGAACACATATATCAGGTTTATGATATTATTATTAGAAAAGGGTTCATGAAGGTCGATTGAGCATTTGTTGAAGCACTAAAGTTATCTATGTATTCTATATTTTGATTAGAGAGAATAATAATAATTGGTCGTCTTAATCCACCGAACTATCAATTCTACGATTAATTGATATGGAGGACACAAAGGACATATAACCACCTGCATGCTTATTCAGCTAGAGATTCGACCTTGCAACCTTATTTCTAAACATAATAAGCGTACGCTAAAGATGAAAGGTCTTGTACTTTTTGTTGTAGATGGGGAACGTATTTCATAGCTTCCAACACTTGGACTTTTTCTAGGTATGTTTACCTTGCCAAACACAAACTTCCAACTTCCAACTTCTATTGTTTAAAACCCTAAAGAGTATTGTTGATATCTTAAAACCCTAGATATTGTGCAAAGAAAAAACATACCACATGCCTGAAGAGTTTTCATGTGGGAGTAATGATCTGAGCATTGAAAAGAGCGATTTCATTTCTTTTTTCCGTTTCTTTTCAGTCGTTTTGTGATTTTTTATTAGTATAATCGCTTTGTGATTCTTTTTATCATCTAGGGTGACGTCTGATTTTTCAAGACTGACCATCACTTGGAGTATTGAATTGTTGATTACAGGCCAACGAGTGGGTTTGCGATCATCTGCGCATAAAAAACCCTCACATTACCAAGCCTGGATTGCATTTTAGGATGCTTGGCATCCTCATTACCACATGCATGTATAAATGAAACGCAAATGACACACCCGAACACTATGATACAAAAAATGAAATGCAAATGAAACACTCGACCACTATGATGGCGTGGTCTTGTATCTGAGATATGGTGAACGCAGGCCAAATGTGGCGGTTCACACTCCATATGAAATGTGGTGATTCACACTCCACACTTCATATGAACACCTACCCCAATATGATACATGCAATCCTTGGTAATGAGGTTGAGGTAGTTCTTGTTAATCATTCAAATGTGGCTTTAATCCTTGTTGATTATCTAAACGTGCCAAGCATATAGCCTTGGAGTATTTTTTTAATATGATTAGGTAAATGTGAAAAAGTAAACAGGTTAACTGATGCATTTACAAATGCAAGGAAGTTATGAACAATACATCACATTCATTGATTTTGGAGGACAACGAAG
This sequence comes from Picea mariana, assembly GCA_032191745.1. NCBI lineage: Eukaryota > Viridiplantae > Streptophyta > Pinopsida > Pinales > Pinaceae > Picea > Picea mariana. The sequence continues at coordinate 5,967 of JASDQU010751255.1, read as the reverse complement.
AATATGTCGACATCTTCAATTGCTAGCCATCAAATTAAGATTTTAGATTAAAAGATGATTAATTATGCCCATTTCCAATAGGTTCTTCGATGTAATTATACAAATTATCATTAAATTAAAAATATTTTTATTGATAAATAATCAACCAATCAATAACTATATTAATTAGCTATATTCACGTTTTATATAAAATTTTATTTTTATTAAATTAAAAATGTTTTATTAATAAAGAATCAACCAATGAATAATTATATTAATTAGTTATATCCACATTTTATAAAAATATTTATTATAATTATTATTGAAAATATCTGAATTCAAATATAATTTTTTTGAGTAGATCTAAAATATTTAAGATAATTTTATTTTAGTTAATTTATTTGGTTTAAATAAAATGTTTTATGGACATATTTTTATAGACTTTAGTAGTCTAGGAAATCCCTTGTCCTACAAACAAAAAAAATTTGATATACCTATTTGATGTCTGGCTTCTTAAAATAAAAGATGATAATAATTATTATTACAATTATTTTATACCATGCAAATTAATAAAAACAAAATCTTTAAATTAAAAAATAATACATGATATATGTGAGAATAATTTTAAATTTGAAAAATTATATATATAGTTGGTGCATGCACTTGAGAGGTGTTAGGAGGTCTATATGTGACCATATATGTGGGATAGATGAACATGTTTAAAGAGTTATAAGAGCATTGATTTAATTTTTTTAGTCTCTAAAACCCACTCCATTTTTTCTCCATTTTTTTTTAAGAGAGAAATTTTATTATTCCTTTAAGAGTAATTTAAGATCTTTTTCATTTTAAATAATTTAAAATGTTTTGCACTCTACTCAAATTCAAACATTTGATTCTTTTAATTTATATAATCCATATTTGATTTTTTAATTTATACAGTTCAAAACTTTGATTAAAGTTCAAATATTCCATGCTTATCTTTTCATTAAGGTTTGAAAGACGAAGTATAAATTTTGTTTGCTTAAAGTTCTTCATCATTTTTGACATAATTGGTTAAGAGTTCACCTAGTACTAACTCCTTTAATTGGAAATTGAGTTAATGTTTCATTTAAAAAAAAATGAATTTCAATTCAACTAATATATGAATTAAAATTAATTATATATGAATTAAAATTTATTGGCTTTTCTAGTTTCATATATTAATATTTGACTTAGTTATATTAATTATATATTAATTAAAGTTTATTGATTTTTATAGTTTTTATATATTAATATTTGACTTATTTAAATGGAATGATAATTTTTTGTGTTGGTATAAAGTGTCAAAATCATGTTTTTATTTTATATTTACATTGTAATAATAATAAAGTGTTGTTAAACTTTTTTACATTTTGGTTTTTTTTGTCGGAATGCGATGATATAAATTTGTACAAAATCACTATTTTATGTTGTTTAAAATTTATTTTTGAATGCAAAAATGGAATCAACAAGCTAAAAAAACCTTAGGGAAATCGGATTATACAAAAATAATCACTCAAATTTGTGGATCTAACAATTTTTCACTAAATTTCAAGTAAATATCTTTCAAAAATATCATCGAAAAAAACAAAATAAAGAACACTTAGACTATAACTAATAATAATGCATTTGAAAAACTGAAAAAAAAATAACTTCTTAATCATCTTTATATATATACCACTCTCCACAATAGATGAAGCCCACAAAGCATAGTCATCTGTTCAACCTACACACTTAAATGCCTCCTTTTGGATCCATATATAGAATCACCTAGTGGTGACTTGACATCTTGTCCTTTTAGCATACTATAAATAAAGTCATTTAATGGTGACTCGACATCTTGTCCTTTCACTAAATGGATTTAAGTATAATGGTAGTGATCTTTTTCTTTATTTATAATTTCATGATAATAAATGAAATGATTTTAATTATTAATTTAATAAAAAGATAGATACCATTCTCACTCAAACCTAAACTTTTATCAACGATTCAAACCTAAACTTTTCTCAACGATTCTATAAATGGGTTGAAATCACAATGTCATAGTTTATTTTAAAGAGGCTTGCTTTCTCTTTTACTTGGACATAACTACACATATCATATATTTGTATTTGGTATTTGGGACCATTTGGTATTTGTACATATTGCCACTATGTTATGAATTGAAATTGTAAACAAATTATATTTCTTAATATAATTGGGAAAATTTTTAATTGGAAAAAAAATATAAATATTATAATAAACATTTGATAATCACTTATTATTATTAAGATTATAATTGTTATTTTGAATAGTCCAGGTTTGAAATTTCCAATCAAATTATGAACTCGTGAAACAAATGGATTAATCTTTAATTTAAAATTATGAAAAATATTTAGGAAAAATGCTTGTTTCTTTCTTTGCAAGTTAGCTATTATCATTTTTTTTATTTGTGGTTGGTGATATTGCTTTGGTATTTATAGATATTATGGTTATTTAGTTATGGTATCTCTTTAGATATTTTGTTTGTAATATGTTTTGCATTTGCTTTTGTTTTTAGAAATGATGGCTTTCGAAATCTATTTTAAAATTGGTTTCATGGGTATGTGTTATGGAGCCTCAATATGTTATGGAGCCTCAATATGCAACTTAAGCTCATGAAACATCTCTTTTATTGTTGATATGATCATTTTCATGTTAATGTAAAGTTTGTTATGTTTATTTATTAAAAAAGTGAGGACCACCATTGACAAAATTTCTCTTTTATATTTCTGGCGCTCAACTACCATCGAATTTAGGTTGAGAATTAATCATGACATATTACAACATAATCATGAGAAAGTTTTTACCTCAAGTTCAATGTTTATTGACAACAACTCGATTTCATAGACTAAATTAATAAGTTGACAAACTCAACATTTTTTTATAAATTTATTAATTAAGTGAAATTATAACTTTCGACAAAATTTCTATTAAATTTGAAAAAAAAATTCAACCAAAAATAAATAAATTTGACTACTAATTAAATTACTCCCATTTCATATCATATTATTAGTGACAAACTAAAAAACTTAATTAATATAAATAACACATTTGTTAAATTTTAAAATTTGATCATAATTATAATAAACACCTCAAATTTACCACTAACTTATATCTCAATAAACATATAAAAAATTAATAAATTATTTTTTAACTATTTTTATGCATTATTTCTCTTTCGAAGAATCAAAATGACATCACTCAATTAATTAAAACTTTATTAAAAAACAAAAATCAATTCTCCCTTTCTTTAATAATTAAAAAAAAACCCTGGCTCTTTCCAATGTCAATTCTTTATCTCTTTATCATTTAAAAACCAACAATCTTCTATTTCTTTATCATTTAAAAAAATCTAACTCTTTTTTTTTTTTAAATAATTAAGCAACACATCAAAATCAACATTCCATGTTGAAACCTCTAGAATCACTTTCATGGGATAAATAATAATAAATAGATTATACTTTCATGTATATTTTTATTCTTTGCTTTCCTACGATCTATAAGAAATGATTTCTTGTTTTTTTATTAATGATATGTTTTTATGTATATTTTTATTCTTTGCTTTCCGACGATCTATAAGAAATGAATTTTTTTTATTAGCTTATACATAAACCAAAATATATATTAATTAATTATTTAATATTTTTTATTAAAGAATATATAAAAATATTTATTTTCGTAAATAAAATTGTTGTTAAGTTTATTTGGGTTTATCTTGAGGTGAGATCAAATTAATCTTCATATTTTTTAAGTTTGAATTTCAAATTTTTTTTAGGGGTGGTAGGTGTGATGGGGGTCTCTATGATTCTAGGGGAACAAGATTGTGCACTATGCTTGGGGTCTAGGGAATGCGACGAACAATCTAGATGAAGCCTGCTTGTTGTGGTGCAAGCTCATTATTACTAGGAAATATAGAATCAAGACCTTGTTTGTCTTTGGGGATTCAATGTTAATCATTAGGGAAGTAATTAGCCAGATGAGCCCTGGAGGGTACCAACTTCAAGGAATTATTGCACGAATCAAACAGGTCGTATCTCAATTTGATAAGGTTTCTCTCTTTTACATCAGGAGGGAACTAAACGACGAGGTGGATGAGTGGGAAAATTTTGCGACCTTGCTAAACCTCAAAACCATTATGGAAAATGGGGACTACCATCATGCCACAATCCCCTAAAAAGTTTCATCAATGGGTGGTTGATTAACTATTTCATGGAAAAACAACCATTAATTAACATACATTTTGTGTGGCAACTCCTGAGGCCACAAAAATCAAGCAGTTGGCAGATGGAAAACAAGGGCGAGCGAGTCCTCTCTCATTTACTTAGGGAGGCCTTGCTCATGAGATTTCAATGCACATATATGGAACGATGCAATGAGTATGGGATTAATCATGAGGGAGCCTCCATGGTTATGCTCAAGAGGTGAGGTTTGGAGGTGGAAGAAATCAGTCTAGGAATGTCAGTTCAGGGGCGAGATTTCAAACGAATGGAAAGGGAGAGCTCATGGCCTAATTGCTGAGGTGTAGTTGTGAATGGAGATAGCAGGTAAGGAGTGGTTTCCCCTTCAAATTCATGTTGGTTATGTCTTGGTATGTCTTGCTCTATTTCCTTTTTTCTTCCCTATTGAGCTACTCATGTGTGGCGTGGACTTAGTCACCTGGACTAAAGGAATTGGGGGGCATCTTCTAAATCAGTGTTTTGGCTCAGGATACAAAGAGACATTGTCCATTCTCTATATGATAGCTAGGAAAGAGGCAAGGGTTAATTGTGCATCTATAGTAGGTGAAGATGTTCGAGAAATCAAAGGGTTTTGTGCAGACACAAGGAAATAACTCAAGCCAACAACAACATTATTTTGGTCATTTCCTCTAAGGTGGCAAAGCTGGAGTAGTCCAATACAACCTATAATGCTAACTTCTCAAGTCTTCTTCTTAATAAAAAATATTGGATCGACTCATTAGAAGTAGAATGTAGCAAGTTATGTGCTTTGGTATTAGCTCACCAAGTGGATAATCTCTCTCTGGCGTCAAATAATCATGGAACTAAAATCTCTAATCAAGAGGCGGGAGTCGAGGCCAAGACAATTTATCAAAATCAGGTTCCCATGGAAATCAAAGGCGTAGGTACCCATAACTTTGGCGAGGAACAAGAAGACTAGGACAACATGCAAATGTAAACCAATATGAATGTTAGTATCATTTGCATTTTGTATCAGTTTATTAGATAGGATACAAGCAAGAACACTTGGCACTCTTATCTAGAAAGTCTCCTTTTGTATGTAAATATCAATCTAAAACTATGCTCTGTTTTGTGGAAGTCCTAAAATACAATCAATGTTATCATTACTAGCCTCAACGCAGGAAATATATATATATATATATATAATACAAATTTAAATATTAGTTATAAAAATATTAAAAAACTTTGAAAACAAAGTAATTCTAGATGCTAGAGACATGAAGTCAAAGTAATGCTAGGACTTACATAATATTAGTTTTAGCATATCATATCACATTAGGTCTCATATAAGATAAGACATTAAACATTAGAAACAATTAACATTGTCTTAATTTACATGTGATGGCTACATTGCCTTTACAAACACGTAATCACTTATTTCTCCTTGGAGATCTCTCGATAGATGGATAGATCCGTGGAGGTCTTTTGTTTCTGTGAGTGAGCTTAGAAGAAATGAAGCTTCATTTCAACAGATTTCCCAGCGTGGAAATTCAAATTCTCTTATTAAGGAAAGATTAACGCCATTCCATATCTATTCATTATCTATCTTAGTAAGTTGTCGGTTTGCATTTTCTATGATACAAAGTATTGTCTTTGATGGGAAAACCAGACCAAATGAATTATTAACCATATAAATAGTGATATTTCTATAGTCAATATAATGATATTTCAATGTATAAATCCAAATAAATATTATAATATGAAGTCAATC
>JASDQU010751253.1:2893-28302 GCA_032191745.1 Picea mariana | reverse complement strand
AAAATGGATCAACATATCGGCTCCAACTGTGGGAAAGTGACCCCCTGCATGTTGTTGATAACCTAGAAGGCCTTATCCATTGGGCATGGAGTCAAGAAAATATTTTCACATGGTGAGTATATACAGAGATGATACAGGGTGTAACATCATACACTAGTTGTTCAAAACAATTGGTAAGATCAAGAAAAAAAATGTTTCAGATGTTTCCCATTAATAGGAAATTTCAAAGGTTGGCATCCCATTCCTTTTAACAAATATGAATTAAAACCACAAATATTTTCAATCCAATAAGGTCCAATCCAAAGAGCATCAAACTTTGAGTGTAATGATGTTTTTTCTTTGGCTTTATTCCACAATAAAACAAATTGATCTTTGCGGAAATATTTGTCTATGGCACTTTGATCAAAATATTTCTTCACTTAGTACAGTTTCCACCTTCCAAATTACAAGGAAAACCTTGTCTCTTTTGCACAACAACTCTTTTTAAACTTGCAATTGCAAAATTAACAACATGAACATGTATAATATGGTAAACCACACCCTCGAAAACTTGTACAACTGAAATCTAAGGTATAATAAAACCTTGGCTTAGTTTTTATTAACATGTTATGCATTTCTAAGATTTACTATGCATCTCTTGCATATTTTTGCACAACAGAGTCTTTTATGACTGAAAACGAAAAACTAAGTATAGATAATTATGAAAAATGAATTAACAAATCATTTACATTTTGAACCACTCAAATTGAATGATTTTTTAGACCTGGGCATGTATTTTAGTGTAGCCTGACATGCATTTTGCACCAAGGAAAAATTTACACCAACACAATTTTCCCTCTTTATCCTATAAGATGATTTTTGGTCTTTTGCATAGAAAATGGTTTTAAGTTTCCAATTGCACAAACAAAGGTATATACACATGTACATCTTTTCTACAACCCTGTAAGTTGTAATGTAATTTCATATAGGTATATAAACTGAAATATCAAACAATAAGTAGATTTCCTCTAGGTATACAAATTGAAATATCAAACTGATAAAATCTCGTTGTAATCTTTTTCTTTTGCATTAATAAACTGCTCCAAATGGCCGTGTTGGCTGGGGCCGTGGATGTTTCCTCGTAGAGGTTTTACCACGTCAAAACATAGATGTGTTGATCTTTTATCTAGTTGTGTGAGTGGTTACTAAATGTGTTCTTCCTCTGTTGGAATACTTTTGTTGTTGAACATGGTATCAGAGCCTGTTTGAAGACCCGCTCATGTTGTAGATCGAGATCGTGAAGCCAAGTTGTCTCATCTCCATTTTCTACCATTTCATACATTTATGGGCTGAGAGGACTATTCCATTGCATCCAGAGCACTCATTTCAGTTAGGATCACTTTTCGTTTCACTCGAAAAGTTTTTCGTTTTCCCAAGATACAACCATTTAAGTCAGATCCAGAGGTATAAAGTCTGAATACGCCATTTTTAAATTTTTTCAGAGTATTATTTTGGTTTTATATTATTTTTTTCTGGGTTGCTACTCTTTTAGATCTGCATATGCTCTTTTCTCTGCACCCTGTACGATTTTGTAAAATAAAAGACAAATAGGAAAATGTGCATTTTTTGGGTAAGCTAACCGAGATCTAACCCTTGTTGTCATCAAGAAGTGAAAATTTGTTCTTGTGTGAAAAGAATTTTTTGAGCACGCTCTCCAAGGGCGTCTTCCACCACCACCACCACCACCACAACAACAACAACAACACCCCCGATATTCTTGTTAAACAATATAATATGTTTTGCTAGACCATTTGGTTAAAATTTTCCTTATTAAGTAAGAGGTGTTGAGTTCAAGTCTCTCCTTTTGTTACTTTTTTGAAAAAATTCATGCTCAATTGTAAAATGTATTTCACTTCAAGTATAAAAGTGAATCACTATAAGTAGTTTTAATATTTTATTTTATAGTTATTTATTTTTCATACGAATTTTCTTTCATAAAGTAACTTCATTGTAAAAGTGATCCACACTTCTTTTTATAAAAGTGGGTCACTTTATAAAGCAACTTACACCACCACATGGTCCTTTGGTTATCATTTATGCATTTTTTAAAAATGGTATAACTTTCACATCTGAAATCCGTTTTTAGCGCTGTTTTTTCTAAAACCGCCTAATTTTTCAAGATATTTCCATCCAAATCATCAATTTCAGTTTGTAAATCTATATTATCTACATATTTAATATGGATTCTTCCAATAATATTTTTCTTACCAGCACCAACTACTTCCAATGGGAATCTCATATGGAGGATTTATTAAGAAGTAAAGACTTGTACAAGATTACCTTGGAAAAGGAAAAAGAACCCACTGATGATGATAAGAAAGTAAAATGGGCTAATAGGAGTGACGAAACACATGGACTAATCATAATGTCCATCTCTCCTGATTTAAGGTTCCACCTTAAAGTAATTGATGACCTCGATGAAGCTTGGAAAAATATGAATCTGTGTTTGGTAAACTCAATATTATTCGAGCAAAACATTTAGAAAATCAAGTACTGAATTTAATTCCAAGTGATTTTTATTGCATTGGATACTATCTATCTAAGTTTAAAACACTCAGAATTTTATGTGAAGAATGTGATATAAAGATGGAGGAAGAGCGTTGCATCTATCTTATTCTTTCTAAGCTAGGTAGTGCATATTCTGTGTTTGTATCTACCTTTTATGCCATGAGAGAGGCTTTAGTGAAATCTTATCAAAAACCTACTCTTGAGTCCTTTTGTGCTGCTTTGATTAGAGAGGAAGATAAGTTTGTACAACGTTGAGTGATCAGCACTGTAGGTACCTCCAACAAAACCTTAGTCGCCCAACAAAAAGATAAACCCAAGAATCCCAAGAAGCAACATCCTCACTATAACAACAAGCAACATAAGGGTCCCAAATCCACTCAGACAACTTCAACTCCTAATGGTGACAAAGGAGCAAATTATAAAAATAAGAATACTGATAGACATTGCAACTTTTGAGATAAAAATGGTCATGATGAGTCTAAATGTTTCAAGAAGATGGCAACTTTAGAAGCAGAAATGAAGAAGCAAAACATCAATATTTATTTTACTTCTTCTTCTTATTCTCATGGACATGCACTTTCTACATCTGGTTTCTCCTTCAATACAACTTCTACTTCTTCTTCTGATGAGTGGCTTATTGATTCCGCAACATCTTATCATATGGCTAAGGATAAAGACATATCTTCTGCTCTAAATGAATGTAACACCAAGAAAATATTTGTTGGTGATGATAGATCTCTTAGTGTTGTGGGATATAGAACAATTCAAGTAGAAAATAATCATTTCAGTGATGTATTATGTGTTCCAAGTCTTTCTTGTAACCTTCTATCAGTATATTAAATCAGTCATTCAGATGAAGGTAAAACCATAGAGTTTTCACCTCACCAAGTTGTAATCAAGGATCTAAAATATCCTAAGCATGTTCTTACAACTAGAATTGTTGATGATATTATCAAGTTGTAAAAGTTTGACAAATTTGGGTCATCATATTTTTCATCAGTTTTTGTTGCTCATAGCAATGACTTGAGCAAAATTTGGCAAGAGCGGTTTGGTCATCTAAACTATCGCTCATTGAAGCAACTATGTAATCAAATAATGGTGACTGGTCCTCCTCTTGTTTCATGCAGAGATGGTGTTTGTGTCGGTTGTGTTCTTGGAAAACATCATCGAGACAGTTTTGAAAAACGTGCCTCTTGGCACACCTCGGGTCCTTTGCAGCTTATTCATAGTGATTTGTGTGTTCCACTTTATTCTCTTTCTTTTTTTGGGGTGCAAGTATTTCTTAGCTTTAATTGATGACTTTTATAGATGTAATTGGGTTTACTTCTTAAAACTTAAGAGAGAAGTTTTTGACAAGTTTTTGGCCTACATGACCCTTGTAGAAAATCAATATGGACATCAAATTAAAAGGTTAAGAACAGATAATGGAGGTGAATATGTGAACAATAAATATGTGAACAATAATTTTACAAGTTACTGCACTACATAGGGCATCCAAATGCAACACGCTATTTCATATACACCACAACAAAATGGTGTTGCTGATAGAAAGAACCGCACATTAAAAGAAATGGCTAATTGTATGATCCAATCTAAGGGATTAAATCTAAAGTATTAGGCGGAAGCCATCAACTGTGCAAATTACATAGTAAATCACACTCCCACAAAGGCTCTTAAAAGTATAACACCGAAAGAATCTTGGACTAAAATTAAGCCAGATGTAAGTCACTTCCGTGTATTTGAAAGTATAGCATGGGCTCACATTCCTGATGAGAAAAGGAAAGCATTGCAACCTAAAAGTGAGAAGTGTATATTTGTTGGTTATTCTAAAGATGTCAAAGGTTATAGACTTCTTCAACCACATTGTAATGAAATTATTATTAGAAGAGATGTCAAATTTGATGAAAATATCTTGTCCTGCGAGCCTAATTCGACAATTGTGCCTTCTTCGGCTTGCGTGCCATCTTCGGTGTTTGTGCCTTCTTCGGCCTGTGAGCCATCTTAAGAGTTTATGCCTTCTTCTATTACTATTTTGGTTTCTTCTTCAGATGATGACAGTGAGGATGAAAATCCACCTCTGCCTGCTCACCTTCTTCCAGATGAGTACTTTTAACCTAAACCAACACCAACTCCACCACTTCCTAGATGGGTTCGTTCAACATGAGAAGGAGCTGGTGATCTTGTCGACGATCCTTCAGATCAATGTCAGACACGTTAAAAGTTCCAACGAGCCTCTTCTCTTTTGGCTCAAGTTTAAAAGACTCATGATCTAGAGACATTTGCAGAAGCTTCAGGTCATCCATATTGGGATACAACAATGAAAGAAGAGTATCATTCTTTAATGGAAAAAGATAGTTGGGATCTTGTACCTCTTCCAAAAGGAAGAAATATTGTCAGATGTAAATGGGTCTACAAAACTAAGTATGCATCGGATGGAAGTGTTGAAAGACATAAGGCTCAGTTACTTTCCAAAGGATTTTCCCAAGTTGAAGGGATTGACTATAATTAAACCTTTGCCCCTATAGCCCAAATGAATTCCATCAGCCTTGTTCTTGCCCTTGTTGGCTCACATAAATGGGAGGTTCATCAGATGGATGTTAAATCTACCTTCTTGCATGGATATTTGCAAGAATAAATCTACATGGAACAACCTCCTGGCTATGTCCATAATGACTCTAGCCTTGTTTTTTTCCTTAAGAAATATGTTTATGGTCTTAAGCAAGCTCCTCGAGCTTGGTATTCCAAAATGGACAAATTTCTTATTGACATTGGATTCTTTAGATGCCATTCTGATCCTAATGTCTATACCAAGAAAGTATGAATCCATCTCATCATCTTTGTCCTTTATGTTGATGATCTTATCCTTACTGGTAGTGACTCAAAACTTTTAAACTATGCGAAAACCAGCCTTAAGAAGAAATTTGAAATGACAGACTTAGGCTTTTTGCACAATTTCCTTGGCCTCCAAGTTTTGCAAACCAATGAAGGATTTTTTTTTCCTAGTCTAAGTATGTTTGTGACCTTCTTCGTCACTTTCACATGGACGATTGTAAACCATCCCCTTCTCCATTCAAGTATGGATTCAAGATTACTGCCACCTGTACCTCTCTCGAAGTTGATGCCACCCTGTACCATCAGTTAGTTGGTATCCTCTTAAACTTGACTCATACCTGTCATGATATTTCCTTTGTTGTTGGTCTTGTTGTCAGGTATATGAAAACACCCCATGAAATCCATTGGAAAGAAACTAAAAGGATACTTTGATATGTCTTTGGTACAATTTAGTTTGAGATACATTATAATTCAGGGGGGACTCCTTTATTGGTTGGTTTCACTGATTTAGATTGGGTCAGCGACCCTGATGATCAGAAGTCTATTGCATGTTATGTTTTCAGCCTTGGTTTAGGACCTGTCACTTGGGCCAATAAGAAACAACATGCTATTGCACTTTCTTCAACAGAAACAGAGTATCGAGCATCGATAAATGCAAGTTAGGAAGCCTTGTGGCTTCAATAGATCCTTTCAGAGTTTGGATTCCAGTAGCAACATCTAACCAAACCTTGGTGCAACAATCAGAGTGCCATCAAGCTCGCCAAAGACCCAGTTAAACATCATTGCAACAAACACATCGAGCTACACATGCACTTCATCATAAAGCTCATTCATGATCAAGTTATTTAAGTGCTCTTTTTCCCTACAGAAGATCAAGTTGCGGACATTTTCACAAAGTCTCTTATAGAAGCGAAGTTTTCCAAACTTCGATCTATGTTAGGAGTTCATGAAGTTTTCATCAAGGGGGGATAGGATCTAATGCCTCCTTCCTTCTCCTATTGTGTCAATATTGTAAATCCTTCAATCCTATCCCAAGATGTTCTTAAGGGGGGATGTTAGGATATTTAGACACTTAGGAGTTAGTTAAGATCTACTTGGTCTAATGTGTCGTTAGGTAAAAGTGTGTTTCTTTAGTATGAATTAGTATGCATTTGTAGTTAGGAAATCTGACGGCCACGATATGTTCTCGACATAGAGTGATCCGACGGTTCATATTCTCCTTCATCTTAACGACCATTGATCTGTGGCTTAACACCCGATTGGTCCATGATCTCTAATTAAAGAGCATGGAGAGTCATTTGACGACGATCGATTCAGAGAAAATATCTTGTAAAATCTCTTTGTAATCTTTTTCTTTTTCATTAATAAACTACTCCAAGTGGTCGCGTTGGCTGGGGTTGTGGATGTTTCCCCGTAGCCGTAGTGGTTTTACCACGTCAAAAAATCGGTGTGTTGATCTTTGATCTGGTTGTGTGAGTGGTTACTGACGGTGTTCATCCTATGTTGGAATACCTGTGTTGTCGAACAATGTTTTTTCTCACGAACTACTTTGTATCATGTCTCCTTGTACCATCGTAGTCCCTCATTAGTGTTGGAATCATTAATTTCTCCCCTCAAGATGTGCTCATTTTCCTTTGGTCGTCCCACCATTATTGTAGACTCTTGCTTTCTCTGTCTTGGGGCCTCCTGGACTGTTGTTGATGTGACATGGTTTGGTGGCACCATCGGTATACGAGTGTATTATTATGACCTATGATCCGACCACCTGAATCCTTCCCAAGTTTCCCCCATGGTCGACATATTGTGTTAGGTCTCAACCGACTGACACTAACACTCCTACCCACTATAACACACTAGTTTCTTGGTGCTAGTCTCACTTTTGTTTGCTTGGTGTGTATTGATGGAGGACCCTTATAATGTCATTGACTAATGTCCCTTCATTATACAAAGGTGTATCTCTGCATGGCACCGATTAGGACTGACCATCATACGACATCACTGGTCACATTAACTAACTTCACATTTGAGATTCACTCATAGCCTATCTAGTTGCATAGCTCTATGTCAGGTACTATCATTTCCCACATCATGTGTAATTTTATTCTCACTTTGTTCATCCATTAATCCTTTTCCTTTCCAATATCTCTCATCTATTAAAGTTTAATTGATATCTCGAGACAACTTTTTACACCTTAGCGAGCGTAATAAGCCCCCAAAAGGCATTTTCAACCCCCCTAGATGGCATAATTAAGCCCCAAGGTGCCAAATGCACCTGTGATATGAATACGTTGGTGATGTTGTAGTGCCACATGGATGCCACAGTGGCAAGCCAGGGGCAGTGTTGGGGTCACGACGATGATGTCAATGTAGTGCCATCAACGATCTTTCCTAGATACCGATGGTTTTTCCGTAGTTGAGTGGGACATGAAGCATGTGGTTTTATTGCAAGCCATTGAAGGGGAGGAAAAATTATTAAAACTATCAAAGGTAGTCAAAAGTTTGAAAAACATTAGGGAACCAAGATAAAAACATAACAAAATTTTGAGAATTACTTAGTAATTTCCAATAGTATAGTTGATTTTATCTGTATCCTCGAAACCCCATTGGACTTAAGCACCATATGTAGTATTGAACATAGTTAACAATACTCAATCATGGTGAACCATTGTCAATAATGGTCAACCATAATCAACCATAGACAACTATAGTCAACTATAGTCTTTCATAGTTAGATATACTCAACCATGGTCAAATAAAGTCAACATGGTCAACCATAATCTATCATGGACAATTATAGTTAAACATGGACAACCACATTCAACCATGGTGACCCATAGTCAACTCCATATTTAACCATATTCGACCATAGTTGACCATGGTTAACCATAATCAACCATGGTATACTAATCCTCCCCATGCATGTCTACCATCAATTAGCACAACTACATTATTAAAAGTGGTTGATATATGCCTATCTAAGCCATTTTCCAAGCGGTTGATATATGCCTATCTAAGAGCTACAAATGATCATAGAATTGTTTATGTGATAAACTACTAAGTATCACACTATCAAACAATTTTTTTAATTTATTGTTTTAATTTAATATAAAATTGATATCGTAGGTGAAACATAAAACACAATTATATTTTAAAAATATTTTAAGAATTAATCTTTACTTTCACAAAACTTATTATAATTTTAAAATATATTAAAAATATTTTTTCCATTACACAAAACATATTATAAATTTGAAATACTTTGAAAAGAAATTGTGTTTTCATAAAAATTATCTTACTACTTGTGTGAAAGTTTAAAAATATTTTCACAAAATTTAGCTTACTACTTTTATAAAAGTTTTAAAAACATTATAAAATTTGTTGCAATTATATGTAACTAATACCCAATCAATGGTTTGTTGACGGCTGGCCGAAAATTCCCTTCGTAATGTTGAATGCTTGATAAATTGTCTCTTCTCCCCTTTAATGTTATATCAGGGTTTGTTTTCCTTCTCCTTGTCTCTTGAGGCAATCAACAAGGGGAGATAGATAGGAGAATGTTCAACAAATCATTTATATATTTGATTATAGGGAAGGGATATTATAATCCCAATCTCGAAAACCATATTGAAACAAATCCATTAATAGCAAAAGGCTTGAACTCATATATGTGATTGTAATCGTAGAGTTTGTTCCATTGCTAGCAGTTAAAAATAAGTGAATTGAAATCTGAAGAGGTAAATAATTTTTTTTCACATTAAGAATTTGTATTGGTTAATTGTGTGGACTCTTGTTCCTTCTGTTATCACCCTAACATTTTTTATCAGGATCTGAAAACTTCTGAAGTTTAGCGAGACGCTATACCACAATAGAGGCACGATAGTTCAGGGCGCTTGGCTATATTCCACGACATGTGAACGAATGTAGTGGAAGTGAGAAGGGAGTAGCTTGGCGGGATGATGATCTTGAAGAATCTCATATCTACGGTCAAAGCCTACATCAGACAAAAAAATAGCACATAACTTAACATCGCGAACGCAGACCGGGGAAAACTACTTTGGTTTCGATGGGGAATGCGTGGCGCTCTTACACACGCATCGGGGGAGATGATGGATTGCCTGAAACTACTTTTCCTATGGCCCCGATGTCATGTGTTTCAAAATGTCATGTCAATATCTCGCGGGGAGGATGGCGGTTGGTTAGATCACCTCACATCACCGGTCCAGGTACTTTCCCGGATGACGTACCAAAAGGACGTCGCTGCATAACTAACTCGAGGCTCATCATTCGAAGTGGATTGATGAAGCGTGGCACACCAAGGTACTATGACAGTAATTCATGAGAAAAGTACATAGAACATCAAAATCTCAGATATGAATCATTTTATCCTATTCTGGGAAATGGTCATCTTATGCGTAAGAAAAACAAGCTCGGCCTGTGCTCCTGAATTCTGTAAACCCAAAGGGTGACCAAATCAAGGTCTCTGTGAAGTTCGGAAAGCATGGATAATATTCGTCAATTGACGTTTGGCACAATTGGGTTCTCAGCTAAGGTACCAGGCAGGTCAATAAGTAAGAATGAAAGATGGTTCTTGTAGATGCAGGCGACTAAATTTCATACTGAACCTGAAACTAAGACATAGTCAGGAGTAAGATTAAACCCTTTTATAAGGGATCTTGTCATATATGAACACACAGACAACACCTGCCACCCAGCCACAAAGAATAAGAGGAGAAAAAGGAGAAAATCAGAGGCCAAAACCGAGATGATAGAGAGCATCGGGGAAAATTCTGATTGGTGGAGTACCCTGGAGGAGGAAATCGCCACGCTGAGGTGAATCCTCAGGTAAGATTTTGGTGTATTTTAGATAGTTTTGGACAGATGTCGGCCTAAGAGAAGGGAGTCTTGATATGACAGACCAATTACTAACGGTCCCTTTAAATAATACAACTGTTCTTCCTTTTTGTAACTCGTATCTGTTTTTAGAATTATGAGGAAGTCGGAACGTTTTAAATTCCATATGAAATTCCTCGATATATGCTTGGCCTCATGAGTATATAAGGATGGAGAAAAGAGGAGCCTTCCCTCTGTGTAGGAAAACTTTATAAATCTCTGGGGTTGGAATGAATACATGGGTGTAGAGGCAGATTTTGGGACTTTTTATGAAAATATTCTAATTGGTGGTGTTATGAGTCTCGTTTTCTCTCATAGTATGTGATTCCTGTTATTTTGTATTTTCATTCTGATTTCTTCTGTCTAAATTGAGAAACTAAAAGTCCATAATTCATTATTCAATGCTCTCGGCTTGACGATTTAGACTGTGTTCATCTCTTCTAAACCATTTCAGAATTCATTACTATAATGCTCTGATAATAGTTGTGTGTTTCTTTTCTTCTGATACCATCTAAAAATTTCAAGCATAAACTCATAAGTCACTTCCTCATTTAGCCTTTTCCTCTGGATTGTTTTCATGATTTGGAAATGCATCCTACATTCTTGACCCCATAGCCAAAAGGTCATCTTCATCTCTTCAACAACTTTATTAAAACCCCAAAACAAACCAATTCTAGCCATCGATTTCCATAGATGTATCAAGTGACACGAGAGAGCCCTCTCTGAGTTGAGTAGGCTAGTGCCTCAGCTCTAAAGTAGGTTGAAGTAGTTACCTCTATCGTTTTTCTATTCAACTGGACAGATTTATAGAGTGCTAACATTTTGGCGCCATTGTCGGGGGCGAAATTTAAAAATTTTCCCTCGGAAGAACGACATGGTTGAGTTCTAGGGTCTGAGAGCGGCAGACACTTAGGCACACATTAGATGTATTCCTGCTCTAGTGAATCCACTTCGGTTCGAAGGCGACTCCGCTGATAAAAGAATCCTGAATTTCCAAGAGGTGACCCTGCTCTGAATATTTCAAGCGTGAGACTAAAACTTCAATGAAATATGAAACCCCTTGACAGGGGCAAGGAAGAGCATCATGAGGGAAAAAAGGTACTCAAAATGGGACCTCTTACAAAGCATTTTACTTTTCATTTTAAGTTGCATCTGCTCCTTTCTTGAAAATGCCAAACGAGCTTTCTTTTACCTATTGTATCTTAATAATGATCATGAAAGACTTAAAATTATATTTCCTCCTCTATACATTTCACATGCATACCCTCACCTTGTCATTGGTTCTGATAAAAAGGTTTCACTTAGGCCATGCAATGAAAATGACCAAGTTGATGAATCTCGTGAGACTCAAACCAATGTCTCTCTCACTATTCTTGACCCAACACCCCCTAAGGCCCAACATAGATATATACCCTTAAATCTACCCCAAACCCTTCATGATTTCCCTTCAAATTACTATGAGTTCCTACCTGTGTTCAATGGAGAATCGAGTATCATATCTACTGAAAATCACATTCAAGGGTTTGAGAATTTTATAGATTTATTTGAGATTGACCACGATGATGTGTGTATGAGAGTTTTCTCTCAATCCTTGAAAGGAGACACCAAACACTGGTTCAAACACTTACACCCAGAAACCATCAGCTCATGGGTGGAATTGAAGAAGGTTTTTTTTTTTTTAATTTTGGGGCAAGGAGAAATCCTTCGAGCTGCAAATCACTGAGTTTTATTTCTTGAAAAGATGTAGCAATGAATCTATTTCTATATTCAGTAGAAATTTCTCTAGCGTCTATTATAATTTTTCCAAAGAAATTCAACCCTCTGAAGTTGTTGCCATGCTCCATTTCGCAACTGCTCTTCATCCATATTTTTCTTTCCTCCTGATGGAAAGAAGACTTGGGTCCTTACAACAAATGTTTAGTGATGATCAGGACATTCAACAAAACACCCAAGCATGTAAACAAACCCAAAATAAGCGGTTGAATGTTCAAGGACATGAAAGTGAATATGAACAGAAAATAGTTGATTGGAATCTTGAGCATAGAATTGACAATATCATGGGTCCTCTTGAAGTTTCCAATGCTAATGATTTTGCAAAAAATTACATACCACTTGTCGAAAGAGGAGGTGTTGATCCATTCAATGATGAGTAGAGGGCTGATCGTTTTATGTATTCATTTGTAGATAGTCAAGAATATGAGTGTGAAAAGCAACTTGTTGAAGAACAGGTTGATGTTCTAAGTTTGTTCTTGTTAGATGACATGGCATATGTTAATGATTTGCCTATATACGATGAATATGATGATTACGATGTTGACCCCCTGGAACAATCAACCACATGTTCTCTATCAGAAAATGTTCCTTTTCAGTAGTATAATGAAAGCAATCAGGCTGCATATCACAATTACAAAGAAGAAAGTATTGAATCAGCTAAAGGGAATTCCTTACCGCTATGTTTTTCTTCTTTCAAATTGCTGAAAGAAAATCCTAAAATCATCATCGAAGAAAAAGAATCTGTGCTTATGAAAATCCATGCAAGATCAATGGAGCAGAATGACAATATGTCACAACATTATTTTCATGCGCTTGAAGACCCTATTGATTGCACTGAAATACAACCATATGTTGGCAATGAAATTGAAGACGGTTTCAAATCAGGTAGGACAACCCTACCATTATGTTTTGCTTCTTTTGAATTATTGAAGAAAAATATTTGTAGTATCTCAGGACAGGGATCCTCCAAGCATGAACGGAGTGGTGATGATAATTCTATGGACAATCAAATAAAGGGTCATGTCAGCTCAAATTTTCAGTCTATGTTCAACTATCAGCCTGAAAAGGAAGAAGACGTTGCTCCAGAAAGTATTGTTCAAGGTCATTTTCTCCATCCCGAAATCAGTATGGATTCTCAATGTGAAAAGGTGTTTCAGAGTATTTTCTCTTCCCTTGAGAATTACATCATGGTTAAATTTTTAAGAAACATACACATGGATGAAAATTCTAAAATTGCATCTATGGAAGTTTCCATCAATAAAGAAACAAATGACATAGATGAAGCAGTGTATGCCATTTGTCCATCAGAAACACAGAAAGATAATGAAGAGGCAATGGTTTTATTCAAGTCATTTGAAAAGAAGGGTTTTGAAAATCCATCCGCGGGAGCTCTAGATTGTGAAGTAGTGCATGAGTAGGAACTTATTGCTATTTATTCACTGGAAAGTCAAAGTGGTTTTCCTCAAACAAATTTCCAGAAATTTAATGAAACCACATCAGAGTTGTTTGATGAACAAGAGGATAACCGTGGTGCATATTATATGGCTATCATATTTGAATATGTTCAAGAATATATGAATATTTTTGTTGATATGCATGGCCAAGCAGACAAACCTATCGTCACCATTTCATTCAAAGATGTTCTCAGAACAAAAGAAATAGAGAAAAAACAACTAACACTGATGAAAGATACTTGCCTGTCGGTTTTTGCTCATTAGGGAGAAATTATTTTTTATGATTTTCAAGATCCGATGGCCATCCTATTACAGTCTTCAGTGAAGGATGAATTTGCTTCATTCATAAGCTCAAATTTTGGATTCAATTTGTTTTTTCAGCCGCCATCCTTTACGTTTTTCTACTAGCTTGAGAAAAATGTGAAAGGAAAATCAGGAAACCAATTGCTTGATTGGCTGCATTGGCACTTTAGCATCACCTGAGCGAGTTGTCATCCCAGCAGTTTTAGGGTACGTAGGGATGTGAAAATAATATTGTTGATCAAGAATTTTTCCAGTTTGAGTTTTCTAGCACTAGATACAGTCAGTTTTCAATAATGCACTCGGACGTCCCCCATGCAGTTGGAAGCAATGCACAGAGCTTGGTAGGAGCAGGAGACACACATGTTTTGGGGAACAACCCCATGGATCAGGCACCGGGTCTACGAGTTCTTTGCTACCTTTATGGGAGGATAACATCCTCAGTTGGAGCCAATGTTATCACCCTAACAATTTTTATTAGGATCTGAAAACTTCTGAAGTTTAGTGAGATGCTATACCACAGTAGAGGCGCGATAGTTTAGGGCGCTCGACTATATTTTGCGGCATGTGAACGAATGTAGCAGAAGTGGGAAGGGAGTAGCTCGATAGGCCATCGATCTTGAAGAATCTCAGATCTATGGTCAAAGCCTACATCGGACAAACAAATAGCACAAAACTTAACATCGCGAAGGCAGACTGGGGAAAACTACTTTGGTTTCGAAGGGGAACGCGTGGCACTCTTACACATGCATCAGGGGAGACAACATATTTCCAAAAACCACTTTTCCTATGGCCCTAATGTCACGTGTTTCAAAACATCATGTCAATAGCTCATGGGGAGGATGGCTGTTGGTCAGATCACCTCACATCACTGGTCCAGGTACTTTCCCGAATGACGTACCAAAAGGATGCCGCCGCATAACTAACTCGAGGCTCATCATTCGAAGAGGATTGATGAAGCGTGGCACACCAAGGTACTATGACAGTAATTCATGAGAAAAGTACACAGAAATCAAAATCTTAGATATGAATCATTTTATCCTATTCTGGGAAATTGTCATCTTATGCGTAAGAAAAACAAGCTTGGTCTGTGCTCTTGAATTCTGTAAACCCAAAGGGTGGCCAAATCAAGGTCTTTGCAAAGTTCAGAAAGCATGGATAATGTTTGTCAAACGACATTTGGCACAATTGGGTTCTCAGCTAAGGTACCAAGCAGGTCAATAAGTAAGAATGAAAGATGGTTCTTGTAGATGCAGGCGACTAAATTTCATACCGAACCTGAAACTGAGACAGAGTCGGGGGTAAGATTAAACCCCGTTATAAGGGATCTTGTCATAAATGAACACGCAGACAACACCTACCACCCAGCCGCAAAGAAGAAGAGGAGCAAAAGGAGGAAATCAGAGGCCAAAACCGAGATGATAGAGAGCATCGGGGAAAATTCCGATTGGTGGAGTACCCTAGAGGAGGAAATCGCCAAGCTGAGGTGAATCCTCAGGTAAATTTTGGTGTATTTTAGATAGTTTTGGATAGATGGGCTTAGGATAAGGGAGTCCTGATATGATAGACCAATTACTAATGGTCCCTTTAAATAATACAATTGTTCTTCCTTTTTATAACTCGTATCTATTTTTAGAATTATGAGGAAGTCAAAACGTTTTAAATTCAATCTGAAATTCCTCTATATATGCTTGGCCTCACGAGTATAGAAGGATGGAGAAAAGAGGAGCCAGCCCTTTGTGTAGGAAAACTTTATAAATCTCTGGGGATGGAATGAATACATGGGTGTAGAGGCAGATTTTGGGACTTTTTATGAAAAGATTCTAATTGGTGGTGTTATGAGTCTCGTTTTCTCTCATAGTATGTGATTCCTGTTATTCTGTATTTTCATTTTTCTTTATTATGTCTAAATTGAGAAACTAAAAGTCCATAATTCATTATTCGATGCTCTCGGTTGACGATTTAGAATGTGTTCATCTCTTCTAAACCATTTCAGAATTCATTACTATAATGCTCTGATAATAGTTGTGTGTTTCTTTTCTTCTGATACCATCTAAAATTTTCAAGCATAAACTCAGAAGTCACTTCCTCATTTAGACTTTTCCTCTGGATTGTTTTCACGATTTGGAAATGCATCCTACATTCTTGACCCCATAGCCCAAAGGTCATCTTCAGCTCTTCAACAACTTTATTAAAACCCCAAAACAAACCAATTCTAGCCACCGATTTCTATAGATGTATCAAGTGACACGAGAGAGCCCTCTCTGAGTTGAGCAAGCTAGTGCCTCAGCTCTAAAGTAGGTTGAAGCAGTTACCTCTGTCATTTGTCTATTCAGCCATTCAGATTTATAGAGTGCTAACACCTTCAATTATGGATAATTGTCTCCTATATAGTGCAAAATTCACTAGGGAATGTTGCCTTTCTTGTTGGAATGTACAAATAAGATAAGCATGGATTCCATATATTCATCAATATGATACATATATAAATACATCAATGTGATCATTGGATTCATATTCCAAGGTCTCTTGGAATTCTAATAATGTTTCCTATTACTTGACAGTTCATATTCGTCAAGTAAGTAACCTTGATGGATTAAATTTCCAACATTCTCCCCCTTAATCTGAAGCGATGAATGTGAGTCCAAGATGAGAGCTGATATCTAAAAATGGATAGCTAAAATGTGGAAGTGTGTAGTTTTTGATGGTTGAATGTGTTCTTTGAATTTGGTGGTTTTGGGATGACCACAAACCGAATGGCTAGAAGAAGTTGATATCTTATAATAAATGGAGTGGTGGTTTAAGGAAGACCACAAACCAATCTAGTGGTTTAATAATTACCACAAACTCTGGAACCCTACTATAGGTGCAATGGTTCTCGAAACATTTCCTAAGTTAGCTAGAAGTTGAAGCTAATTTCTTCTTCTAATTGGAAGTGCTCTCAAATCCAGATTTAAAGATGGCCATAAATTGTGATGTAGAAAAATATGAAAGTCTTCTACCGAGTGGAGGTTTAAGGGAAACCACAAACTATTGTATAGTAGAAGTTGTAAGTCTTCTACTAAGTGGTGATTTAAGGGAAACCACGAACTAATCACACTAGCTTGTTCTTCTTGATTGATGGGACTTTGAAATTAGAAGCCTGACTGTCAATTGTTGATTTTGTTCCCCCCCTATTAAGGACAATGTGAGAAGACAAAAATATATCAATTGCAAGATGCATTAATACTCGAGAGTGAATTCATCGGTATGAGTGAGATATCTTCTTGGCTATTGATGACCATCACCAAGAAGTGATCCACCCATAGTGGTTCCTTACTCTTGCATATTTCTTATTGTTAGAACATTTGTTTTAAGGATGGTTGTGATTTTCACAATGATCACAACAATGAAGATCAAAGCACTGATCTTCTATGTGGCCAACTCACTGGCAATGTTGGCATATCATAATCTCCTCTTAAACTGGAGGAGGTGAATGTGAAATTTCTTGAAGTAGTCCAACACTTTGAAACTGGATCGGTTTGGTGTAATCCATATTATGAAAGGTGACATCCTTTTCATATATGATACCAGTTCTGTGTTTTTTGTGCCTGATTTCTTCCCAAGGTCTAATGATCAGCTTGGAAAGAGGAATTTGATCTACATCTATAATTGAATTTGAAGATCGCTGACTAAGTTGCTTCTATAATTGTTGTTTATATGAATCAACATCATCATCGTCTTCATTTTCTAAAAGAGGGTTTTGAAAAAAAAATTGTTCATAATGTTGTCGAAGATTCTTTCACTCAAGTGCATCATGAAGAAGTCAAGCCCGAGTTTGCAGTAGTTCCATTTTGGCTTGTGAAACATGTTAGCATGTTACAATAGACTGCAAAGTGGTTTTGTCAATGGTGACTATATTATCCACATAAGAGAGGATTAGAGTGTTCATTAACTCTAATAGTTCCTCAACTCGAGCCATTTAAAAGACAAAACTCACAGGGTTTCTTGCAACTCCACCCTGACTTTACACTTTACAATCAGACTAAAAAATGAAAGCAACATAATGGAGGTTGTCGGCTTCCACTGAAAATGCCCTATTTACATTGACTTAATCCAATCTTAGTTTTAGAAGTCACAAGTAAACTTACAAAAGAACCATTTGCAGGTTACCTTGATTCTTGTGAATGTGTAGTCGATGCTTTCAAATATGTCAGTCTCTATGATCTCCAAGCTCCAAAATGAAGAAGCAAAGCATGTTCTTGTGGGTTTAATCACAATTGTTGCAGATGAAGTTCAAGAGGATCTCACAAGGTCTCTTCAAATTATCTGCAACAATGTAATAATCTAAATGAATTAATGTTTTGAAGAAGATCTTGAATTTCATGTACAAGATATATATTAGCATCATCAATAGACTTATGAATGCCAAATCATTTTCCATGAGGTCGTATATAAACCTGAACGCGTGGATGAGGATTTGAATCACCGAGACACATGGAATCACCAGATCATATACCATACAATTTTTTGCAACAACAATATTGGTAAATGAGGTATATAAAGTTTCTCAGAATTCTTCAGAGAATGCAGAATGCTAGAATTCATTCATATTATGTATATCTTGTTTTGTATCGCATGGAAAACCTTTTACATAGATGAATGGTGTCAAAGATTAATGATTCCCTATGCACATCATGATAATAGATACTATGAAAAAGTAACATGTATCTCATTCAAACTCAAGTGCTACAGTAAAAACAAAGTGAACCCAATAGAAATTGAAACAGTAAACCCATGCAACTCAAGCATAAGAAATGGTTCCAAACGAGATTTATACAATAGATTTTCCAAAATCGAATATCATTATGGCTCTTGTATATTCTCTAATCCATCTTTCTCCTATGATTTATAAATGTTCTACAAAATTCCTTCTCCCTTATCTAACTCAAAACCAATTTTCAATGTTTCTTCTTCTTCATCAAATTCATCCTCCTTGGAATTTGCAACGACATACTGTACATCCTATTAAGAGACTCTACACTTCCATTGGTAAAAATAATATTATGGGCCCTCAAAACATCGTACAAATTAAGATTCACGAACATTAAAACTTTTAGCATCCTGGTATTCTTACTCAAAAGCCTAACATTATCAGAAAACTCGGTTTTTAAAATCAACGAATGTTGGATGGGCTCTAATATGGTTCTTACGAGACATTGAGAATGTTATTAGAGAATAAATGAGTCACTTGAGGGATATGTAATTTCATTGGGGTCATGATCTGAAACCGAGGTGACACTTATACCACTTGATTTGGTTCCAGGCCACTTAACTATGGTCAATTACAGATCTATTGAACTTGATTGCATTAAACGTGAAAAGATGGACTTGTGAAGACTTGAATCCAAATTGAATTTTAACTTGGTGAATGTGTTGTTCTCTCAAAATCCAATATTTAATACATTTAATGATCATGATTTTGAAAATAAAACATGCATAAGAAAACATGAGACAAGAAATTCACAGATGAGACAAGAGATCATCGAGTTGTTAACAGATTTCACCAGGAACTTTTGGCTACATCTTCGGATCTGCTTAAAATATGAATCGTTGTATTATCCTTCCTTTGAAAGGGATGGAATATTCTCAAAAAATGTGGCACGTGCTCCAAGGCTCTCACATAAGTGACATTTCTTCAGACACCAGAAGGACTACATTCTCCCCAATTGAGGGGGCTTAACTCTCCCAATGAAGGGGTTTACAAACCACAAGCATAATTTCTTGATTCCCTCTTCAAATATATCTCAAAAGAACCTCCACATATGGCCTCTAAAATCTCTCTCAATAAAGGGGTTTAAATAGTTTCCTTAGTCTCCACGTTCATGGAGACAAGATCCACAAATTTAGGATCTAATAACCACTCAAAGACAAAAGTGAGAAAACTTCTCAACCAACCAACCTTAACTTCCCTTGAGACTATGAAAACACTTGTAATAAAGTGAGGAAGAGTCCAAACCAACTCATGAGACACTTAACTTCCTCCTTGACACTAGGAAACTAATTTCCTCTTAAAATTAGGAAACTAATTTGTGAGTTGGATTCTCACATAAAACCACTTTCCCATTTTTACAAATAATACATGAACTTTCCACTCACTCCAAGTATTCCTTTTTTTTTCCAATTTGGATGACTAATACATGAGTTTCTCATACTCATTCCAAGTATTAATCATTTTTACAATTTAATTAAATCATTCATGAGCATTAATTATTTATTTTAAACTTTGTCACCTATCATCAAACTTTTTAATGAGTTATCCCATGGTGTGAAAAGTAGGAATTTTCCATGTGGAGATCCTCCTAGATCAGGTCAAG
This sequence comes from Picea mariana, assembly GCA_032191745.1. Classification (NCBI taxonomy): domain Eukaryota; kingdom Viridiplantae; phylum Streptophyta; class Pinopsida; order Pinales; family Pinaceae; genus Picea; species Picea mariana. The sequence continues at coordinate 8,150 of JASDQU010751253.1, read as the reverse complement.
CTAGGGTTTTATGGTTGATAGTTATCGGCCACATTGTGCTATCAAACCCTACCCTATGATTATACATGCCAAGTGGCTAGTTTGATCTCGACAACCATGGACGTGGAGGCCTCCAAGAAGGAGCAGATTCAAACGACATTCCTGAAGTTTCAATTCAACTATTTCGCACAGTTTGTAGCTAGGTCAAATGGCTATAAGATGGAGGTCAAACTGGCGTAATAGGAACCTATCCCACCCAATGTCACCACGATTGGGAGGTTCTTTCTCTTTAGGGAGGTTATGCCCATGGGAGACATCCCTGGTAACCTTGAGTTTTGAAGAGGCAAAAGTTAAAAGGACAAAGGTAAATTTCCCCCTTCACAGGTCACCACCAAAATAGATAGTCTAGGCTAAACAACCAATAATGAAGTGAAGCCCCAAAGAAGAACACCTACCTGGAACAAAGAAACAACAAACCAATATATGCAAGCTATAATTCAATGGGTTAGTACTTCATAAGACTATCTGATATTAGAATAAAAATTATGGCAATAAATATTGACGAAGTCAATGTTTATTAATATAGCAATGTAAATAATATCACTTCCTCAATAGATACTGAAATGAGATGGCATTCAATGTAACAAATCAACACAACATCAGTTAATGCCTAAATCACCATTCAATTTCTTCTTAAACAAGACGTTGTTGCATAAAGATGAAATATTCAAGTATGACGTCAGTAACTTCAGGGTTAGCAGTTAGTTAGGGTTTCAATTTAGAAAAACAGTTTGAGAGTTTGTTTGATCACTTTCACTTCAACGCTGGAGGTCTAAGATCAGTGCCTTTGGGTTAATGGAGTCAATATAGTGGAGGACGCAAGGGTTGAAGGAGGATGGAAAAGGACTAGAGGAAAGAGTTCTGAAGTGTTGCTATGGCACGGATTCAGAATCAAAACCCTAGGAGAGAGAGGCTCACTCTGGTGTTGTTAAAGCAAGGCCTTGTGCTCTCTTCTCCTTCCTTAGGTTAGCTTGGCAAAAACGGCTAGCATGAAAAATAAATCAAGACAAGAAAGTGTAGTGAGGGAGAGTATTGCTACAACGAGGCTCTATCACTAAACCCTAGAAGAAAAACGACCCTAGGTGTAGGTAACCTAGGCCTGGGCTGTTACCTCCCTCTTGACTACTAGAAAGTACAACTAGCTTGGGAAGAAGAAGAAATGAGAGTGTAGCTATGGCTAGGCTATTCCTTCCTTCTTCAATGGCTGAAAAATTCTGTTTTAGGGGACATGAGACAAGGACCTACTGGTGTGCTTGTCACCTAGGGTTTTGATTCAGCAAATTATAAATACATGTAAGAAAATAAGACTACAACCATTCAATCAATAAGTTTTGTAGAAAAAATACTTACAATTCATCAAGAAATAACCATGCAAATCCTAGTTGTAACACCTTCCTTCAAGAGAAAAACCATAAAATGCCAAGAAATGCCTTCCTTCAACAAGTGTGCCTCACTAAACCAGAAAAAATACCCAAGTAGGGTGCTAAAATTAGACCTCACTAATGAGTGAGTGATGTGTTATGATAAAATGAGGCTAAAACTCCTCAATATATAGTGTATCAATGACCTTAACTAACTTTTAGGTCATTAAAAGGCAGACAAGGCCATAATACTGTTTTTACATTAAATTGTCAAATTACAACCATATTTGAGCTGTAAAAAAGGTAAAATCCCCTTCAAGGGAGGCGCTAGCCCTTTTTTAGGGTAGATGAGACATCCAGGAGAAAAACATTAGCCCCCCAGGGGCCTCTCCAACATGCCACACGTGCCACTGCGGCCCAGTCTGCCTCCATGAATGTCCATGATGTTGGATGATGTCATGGTGAGGATGGGGGCGTCCTGAGCCCTCTAAGGCCAACGTTCCATTGAAAAGGGGTCATTCCCCCTAGGTCGGGCTCCGCCAAAGTGCCTATGATGGAACATCCTCTTCTTCTCTGGTGCAAGACCTTAATCAACCACTGTCCTATCTCTGACCCCTGATGGGGTCTCAACATCCATCTGGTGGGATCTTTTGCCCCATGGAGGTCTGAACTGATCATATACCCATGTGTACCGGTCCAAATGGTACCTGTCCATCGGGCATGATCCTGCACATCAAAGGCAACACCCTCCATGGGCTCATCAATCACTGGGATCATAGCGATGTTAATCACATTTCATCATCAATATTATCAAACATATGCACAAGACCCTAATACATCAGTCAATAGCTCAAAGACATTACAAAAACCTACAATACATGACTGGAGAAAAAGACAAGACGTCCTATTGGGCTAGTATCCACAAGAAAGGGGAAGTTTCCAGGAAGGTTTCATCCAAGCCATGTAAGTGAGGTGATGTGTCTAGGGGATGTCCAGACATGTGGGTGAAGTGAGAACCAGAGATGCATGATTTTATTTGTGGGTGCCTTTGTAGAAGGCGAGTTGTACCTGTCATGGATGCAAATTTTTCCAAGCCCACTCTTGCCTTTATTCTTTTCTCTTCTTTGCTTTTTCCTCTTCTTTTTTATTTTATTCAAGGGCTAACCAGAGGACACTACCTTGGCATGGTGACCAGAGCTGACAGTGTTACCCAAAAGTACTTTCACAGAGATGAGAAGGTTGGCTCGTGATGAGAACCCCTTTCCCTTGGCCATGCAACCAAAGGTCACTTCCCTATCATGGTAACCAGATGGTGGCAATGTCATACTGTTAGGTACCCATGAACCTAATAGGTTGGCTCATGATGAGACCCCCTATCCTCTTGAATAGGTCTTGTTTGTATTTTTCGGGTCCCTCTTGTTTCTTACTGAGAGGCTTTTTATTCCCTTCTCGGGGATCACTGGGCGAAGCATCTCGAGGCTTTATTTCTAGGCTTTTATCTTTTACTAGTTGCTTTTACCTTATGGGCCTTTAGCCCCTTCTTCCCATGAGATAAGGTGCAATCCTACAAACAAATCAACCCAATGCCCAGACAAGGGGAATGGGACAGGTGAGCGGGAGATAAGATGAAATAGTAGTGCTATGATGGGAGCAGACGATGGATTTTCAGAAATCCCCCAGTGGCAAACCCAGACCTATGGGCACAGGATTGCTAGGATACCCTGTCAATCTCCTAGAGCATGGTCAAGTGGGCTAATGTAAGATCCAAGTGGTTGTTAGAGATAAGAGGAATCAGATACATATATTTAAAGGTTTTAATGATCGAAAGTGACACATACCATGATACTTGGACTAATTACCTCATGAAGTAAGAACCTCGTCTGATACAAGACCAAGCCGATGGTGATGGATGCTGCTACTACTGAAAAGATAAAGTTGATGGAAGAGGAAAAGGATGGGCCCTCCAGGGCCATGCTCAGGTCAATCCTTCTCTCGATACTCCATGTTTAGGACCTGTGGGCCTTGAGACATGATCTCCTGGTTATCCTTAAAAATCAGGGATAACATCTGGCTCCAACTCGGGGACATGTGTTCACCGTAGAGCGCATGAGAATCTCAGCATCTCTGGCATAACCTGCAGACCTACTCAAACTCAATAGGGGCATCAGTAACAAAAATGGGGTAGTAATTGTTGGAAAATGTTTAACAGGTAGCGTATGCTTTTCATTGATGGCAAGTACAACAGTGAAGATGGTAGGATCAGAGTGTGCATCGATGGAAAAATAGGATTCGGAAGTGAAATCTCAGGAGGAACAACGTCGAGGAGAACACACGTAACAAAGCTCAAGATACAAGAGTTCGCAGAGGAGAAGGAAGACAAAGGTCGAGGCCTTTGAGAACTTGTAATTCTCCCAAGGTTGGGAGGAAAGTGTGCAAAGCTCAGGAGGGAGCACATCCGTCGTCAGATCGGCTGAAGAAGATGATCTAGACCATTGGTTTCTACGTCTAGGAGGATCTTAAGAGAAGCCTACAGAAGGGAGAGATCGAGAGTCGTTGGATCTCATTCAGAAATCTCGTCAGCTGTCAGATCAAATAGGAGCTGCACGAGGTTTACCATCGGGAAAAGCGAAGGTGAAATCCGGAAAGGAGGGTTGACTCATCGGGGTTTCACATATCGGGAATCCTGTGAGCCAATGTATTGCGGCATTGAAAAGATTGAAACCCCGACGAGTGGTAAGACTGTGGTCATGGGGATAATGGTCATATGGGCTAGGAGCCTAGCCAGGAAAGCTAGTGCGTAAAGAGCGCGTCGGGATTCGAGGGATCGCGAATCTTGAGGACATACATGTTTTGACATTAGAAAGTCAAAAACCTCGATGAGGAGGTTTGGCTGCGGTCATATAGGGGGAGGTCACATGGACCATGAGCTTAGCCGGAGGGCTAATTGAAGTTAGAGGCATAATTTGAGCTGTCAACTCAAGATCACATCTGAACCGTTGATCGGAGTTTCGAGGATCGCGTGTTGGAAATGTCAAAGAAACAATGCAACAGGAATCTCGATTTCTCGATATGAAAAATCCCGGCGTAATCTGAGCCGTCAAATCAATATCACATCTGAACCGTTGACCGGAGTTTCGAGGATCGTGTGTTGGAAATGTCAAAGAAACAATGCAACAAGAATCCCGATTTCTCGATATGAAAAATCCCGGAGTAATCTGAACCGTCAGATCAAGATGAGATCTAGACCGTCGACGTGACTCATGTCAGCAGACCACGTCATCTAGAAACTCGTGGAAGGATAGGTCATTTTGCAAATAAATGTCCACACAAGAAACATGATCAGAACTATGNAGATTTGATAAAAAGAAAAGTTTATGTGTAAACAATGATGACTCCTCAGGAGACACCGATAGTGACTCTTCCTATGAAGATAAGGTAAATGAATTCATGCTTATGGCCAAAGAGAATTATGATAATAAAAGCACAGGCAGTAATGAGAATGATGAAGAAGCTGTGGTTGACATGGAAGGAGAACTGATCAGTGCATTGGAAGAGATTGATAGACTAAGAATCAAGAACAGAAAGCAAAGACAATTATTGATACAGTTAGAGAAAGACAGTCAAGAACTTGGTGAAGACCTTGTCCTACTAAAAGTAGAATTGGAAGAGGCAAAGAAAATCGAAGAGATTTTGAAACAACAGCTATCAGAAAAGAAGACAAGATGTGAATCATTAGAACAAGAAGTAGTGAAAACAAGGAAAGAAATGGAGAAATTTCAAGCCTTGTATAATCAGAGTCTGTCAAGTATCAAAGCCTCAGAAGGATTAGCCACCATTCTGAATCAGCAAAGGAATCC